>JAFLJL010014457.1:15000-27506 GCA_018398815.1 Conus ventricosus | reverse complement strand
AATGTTAGGGTACATTGAGGATGTTGTTAAGGTTATAGTTGTAATTACTGCAGGATTCCTCAAAGACTTTTGTTACAGGGATTATCCCAGAAAATATTAATGCATAGAAAGATTAATTCATAAGAAAATAATTTATAAAAAGATGTCTGGATTGGTTCTGATGGTAGGAGGAGCTATTGTTAATAATAATAATAATAATAATAATAATAATAATAATAATAATAATAATAATAATAAATAATAATGAATACTTATATAGCGCCTATTCTCGGCTAGAGGCCAAGCTCTAAGCGCTTTACAATCAACACTCGTTTACACAATGGGCTGCCTACCTGGTAGTGCCGACTGAAGAGCTGCCAGCTGGCGCTTCATTCAGTCGTTTCCCGTGTCATCCAGTCAGTATCGTTCAATATCGATCACTCGTTTTCCTTACTTCCTTCATTCTTTCCATTTCTCACGCAGGGTGCATGCTATGTGTAACGTGTCATCCATACCAACGGCCAAACTGGCCTACTCTTCCGAAAGTTGGTGATGGGATTTTACGTGTGTGCAAGATGTTATGCATGCGTTCACACACGGAACCTCGGTTTATAGTCTCATTCGAAGGACTGTATGGAAATGGAGTCAGAACCAATGTTAACTCCGAGGGAAAAATCCCCCTGTACCGAAACGCCCCGGCGGAGGTTCGAACCCGCAACCCCAGGATCACCAAGATTACGAGTCAGGCGCTCTACCAACTGAGCTATTCCGGCTTTAGCCTTCTCTGGAAGCAATTATATGTTTAGTAAATTGCGGTCCGATGAAGAGAGAGAACGTCATAACAAGGCAATGGAAGATTTAGCCAAGGCAAGAGACGCTTACGAGAAAAGACGAATTGCTCACTTAGACTTTATTAATAAAAAGTTAAGAGAACAGGGCCATGCAGAGCACACATTTACAGACGTTGATGACGCAATGAATGAGTATTACTTAGTGACAGGAAAGAAGTTTCTAACATCGCCGCCGCCAGAACTGTCTGACTTTTATGAACTATCTGAGGAACAGAAGACTGCAGAGATAGTTTTTATTGCAGTTGGCATGACCTCAGTCTATCTTGTTGCTCACTTTCTTGTGTAAAATAAAATGCATTTAAAATATGGATAAAATATATTATTCTCCTAAAGGGTATTGGAAAGGAAAGACTGCTATTGAAAAACTGAGTAAAGCTGCTAGAGTGCCTGAATCAGATGCGAAAGACTGGCTTTCAAAACAGGCAATTTGGCAAATATATCTGCCTGCCCAAAAAAGAATAATAAGGCCTAGATTTGTTAATTCAGTTCCTAATGACACCCACCAAATGGACTTGCTGTATCTTCCACATGATAAAGTTAGAAGAAAAAAGTTTAAGTATGCTCTGACAGTTGTTGACATGGCTTCAAGATACAAAGACGCTGAACCTTTAACGGATAAAAGCTCAACTGCTGTGGCTGTGGCTTTACAACAAATATACATGCGAGGCCCATTAAAGTATCCTAGGATGATCCAGGTTGATGATGGAAAAGAGTTTAAAGGTTCTGTAAACCAACTGTTTTTAAAAGCAGCATGTTACAGTTAAGAGAGGGATCCCAGGCAACCATCGATCACAAGCCCTAGTAGAAAACTTTAATAAGAATCTAGCTGAACGTCTGTTTACCTATCAATATCACAGAGAAATTATGGATAGAGAACGCAACACAGAATGGGTTAGGAGATTGCCGGCAGTCTTACGCGCCATGAACAATGAAGAATTTAAAGCAACAGGCCTTAAACCAGTAAAAGCAATCAAATTAAAAAAAATTAGCATTACTGAAGATGTGCAGGGGACTCAAAAACTCTTGCCGTTTGGACTAGAAGTAAGAGTAACATCTGCTCTGGACACCCAGCATCCAACCAAGACAGACAGACCCACAGCCTACCTCCTCTACCACCCGCACACCCTCCCCATCTGTAGGATCCTCAAATCCAATTGGCACATTGTACATAACCACAAACCCGCCTTCCATACCAAACCCATGATCACATTCAAACGTGACAAAAACCTCAAAGACCTCCTCGTGCGATCCAGTTTGAACAGAACCACAGCTACACCACCAGGTACTCACCCCTGCTCCAAACCCAACTGCAAAATCTGCCCCCTCACCAAACCAGACACCATCTTACAGGGCCCCCAAAACTCCTTCACAGTCAAACGCACATTCTCATGTCAGAGCCGCAACATTATATATGCCATCCACTGCCAGCTGTGTGGCAAGATCTACATAGGGGAAACGTCACGCACACTTGAAACACGCATCGCTGAACACCTGGCTGATATCCGCCACCACCGACCCAAACCCGTCGCCCTACACTTCAACCACACCCAACACAACATCGACCATGTCAAAGTTATGGCACTCTGGCAGTCACAGAGTGACAGCTTTGAACGCACAACTCAAGAATCCCATCTCATTTCCAAACTGGGCACACTACACCCCCAAGGCATCAATATCCAACAATAACCAAACACACATACCCACCTCTTCCACATCAGTTGGCAATATCCCCTACCAACACACACACATACACACACACATACACACACACTTACATACACCACCACCACATCCCCTTCACTCACTTCATACAGTAGTTACAGCAACCCTCCATCTATCTAATCTTAATTTTGTTTTGATCCTTCCCCTTAAATCCCCCCCCCACACACACACACACACACACACACACACACACACACACACACACACACCTTTCTTCTCTTTTTTTTTTTTTCCCATTATTATCTATCCACCATTACCACAACCATCACAAAGATATCACACCATCCCAATAAACTAGACACACAACCCTATCATATCACACACACACACCTCCCCTGACGCAACCGCCCCCCCCCCCCCCCCCCCCCCTCTGTTTCCTTTCCCATAATCCCCCTGGCCTCATGTCATTTCCGCCTTCATGGACAATATCAGATGAGTCATTTTTCATTCTCTTTTCGTTTTTCGTAGTTTGTACTGTCCCACATGTTAAATGTGATTTATTTTTTCGCCTGATGAAGACCCAAGTGGTTGAAATGCATCGTGTCTTGTCTTGTGCTTTGTTTGTCAATGTCATTGGCGGTAAGTTCTAAAACTCTATTCCTAATCTTGGATCAATATTAGTAACGAGGTGGGCAATCAAATAACTCATGTGCAAATACCTGATGGTTACTACAACTTTTGCTTTTTAAAAGAAGTACTTAGCGAATTTGGCATATTGTTAAAAATTAATGAAGCAAACCCAGAATTACTATACATTTCCCACTAGAAGAAAGAAGAGAGTACACTTTCCCTAAAGGCCTGGCTAAAATCTTAGGCTTTCACAGTAGTGACGGAGCTTATAGATTTAGTACAAGAGAGGATGTTTATCAATTTAAAGGTAATAAACCTTCTGATTTTCTCGTGAACCCAATGTTGTATGTCCATTTACAACAGTTAAAAACAGATGCTAATTTGTTTGATGGCTATCCGTCTACAGTTCTAAAGGTTTTACCATCAACTAGGGCAGGGTTTTGCGATTATTGATTAATCTCAGTTGGAAAAAACAGTGAATTTAAAGAATTAGTTAATGGGCCTATAAATTCATTGGATGTAAAAATAACTAACCAAGATGGAGAGCCGGTTGTTTGTTCAGATTTATTAATGGTGCTTGAAGTAGAAAGGCAGACTGTTTGCCATTAGATTTTTATGCCATAGGGCTTCAAGTTAGACCCAGATGTGGTCAGTAATGCGGCCAGATGCAAAGAGTTTTGCTAAAATTTATGAGGATTTTTTATGCCCCTGGAGAGAATGTAAATATGCGGGTTCACGATCGCCCTATCTTATCTTGCACGTAAGCCCCCCATTTTAAAGTAACGATTACGTCGATTTTTAGAGGTTTTTGCGTGTTAATTTTGTTTAGAAAACAGGTGTTGATTTTAACAAAAATCAACATGAGAAGGACGTGATTTGTTTGTGAAAAGGGGGGTTTTCGTGCAAAATAAGATGGGCGGTCTTGAACCCGCATATTTACATTCTCTCCATTCCTATCTGACCCTTCCACCGGGTTATCCGCCTCCTTCCTGTCATTCTCAGTGATGCCTAACTGTACGACGCCTATGGGCGCTTTTCTATCCTCCTCTAACCCCTGGCTCTACGCCGTCAGTTAACCTGGACCCTGACTCTGTTGTTTGCTGTGCTGATTTGCAGGCTGGACAGGACGTTGCGCTAGCGTTTCATCCAATCCATTTCTTACCGCACTTTGTGTGTGGCCAATTCAGCGACTCATTTCCCGATGAAACTAAGGGCTTGACAGATCCCCATCTGCAGATCCTGGCCATTCACCTGATTTCAGTAACACAGCCTGAGTGAGTACAGTTAACACCGTCACAGATGGTGGAAAGACAAATGAGGAAAGAGTATAGCTAACATTCTGACAGAGAGACGTCAGAGTATAGCGACATTGTCACAGAGGGTGGAGAGAGAGACGTCAGAATATAGTAAGGTTGTGACAAAGAGACGTTAGAGTATAACTAACACTGACAGAGAGACGTCAGAGAATAGCTAACATTGTGACAGAGAGATGTCAGAGCATAGCTAACATTGTGACAGAGAGATGTCAGAGTGTAGCTAACATTGTGACAGAGAGATGTCAGAGTGTAGCTAACATTGTGACAGAGAGATGTCAGAGTATAGCTAACATTGTGACAGAGAGACGTCAGGGTATAGCCAACATTGTGACAGAGAGATGTCAGAGTATAGCCAACATTGTGACAGAGAGACATCAGGGTATAGCTAACATTGTGACAGAGAGATATCAGAGTATAGCTAACATTGTGACAAAGAGATGTCAGAGTATAGTCAACATTGTGACAAACAGATGTCAGACTATAGCCAACATTGTGACAGAGATGTCAGAGTATAGTCAACATTGTTACAGAGAGATGTCAGAGTATAGCCAACATTGTGACAGAGAGATGTCAGAGTATAGCTAACATTGCGGCAGAGAGATGTCAGAGTATAGCTAACATTGTGACAGAGAGATATCAGAGTATAGCAAACATTGTGACAGAAATGTCAGTGTATAGCCAACATTGTGACAGAGATGTCAGAGTATAGCTAACATTGTGACAGAGAGATGTCAGACTATAGCCAGCATTGTGACAGAGATGTCAGAGTATAGCCAACATTGTGACAGAGAGATATCAGAGCATAGCCAACATTGTGACAGAGAGATGTCAGAGTATAGCCAACATTTTGACAGTGATGTCAGACTATAGCCAACATTGTGACAGAGATACGTCAGAGTATAGCTAACATTGTGACAGAGATACGTCAGAGTATAGCTAACATTGTGACAGAGATACGTCAGAGTATAGCTAACACTGTGACAGAGAGATGTCAGACTATAGCCAGCATTGTGACAGAGATGTCAGAGTATAGCCAACATTGTGACAGAGAGATATCAGAGCATAGCCAACATTGTGACAGAGAGATGTCAGAGTATAGCCAACATTTTGACAGTGATGTCAGACTATAGCCAACATTGTGACAGAGATACGTCAGAGTATAGCTAACATTGTGACAGAGATACGTCAGAGTATAGCTAACATTGTGACAGAGATACGTCAGAGTATAGCTAACACTGTGACAGAGATGTCAGAGTATAGCTAACACTGTGACAGAGATGTCAGAGAATAACTAACACTGTGGCAGAGATGTCAGATTGTAGCTAACATTGTGACAGAGATGTCAGAGTATAGCTAACATTGTGGCAGAGATGTCAGAGTATAGCTAACACTGTGAATGAGTATTACTTAGTGACAGGAAAGAAGTTTCTAACATCGCCACCGCCAGAACTGTCTGACGTTTATGAACCATCAGAAGAACAGAAATAGCAGAAATTTGTTTTATTGTGGGTGCTATGGGAGCAATCTATATTCTTGCACAAACAATCTAAAAAACAATTAAAAATACAATTAAAATACAGTCCTTCTTATGGACAATACGAAGTACAAAATATATTATTCTCCTAAAGGTTATTGGAAAGGAAAGACTGCTATTGAAAAACTGAGTAAAGCTGCTAGAGTGTCTGAATCAGATGCGAAAGACTGGCTTTCAAAACAGGCAATTTGGCAAATATATCTGCCTGCCCCCAAAAGAATAATAAGGCCTAGATTTGTTAACTCAGTTCCTAATGACACCCACCAAATGGACTTGTTGTATCTTCCACATGACAAAGTTAGAAGAAAAAAGTTTAAGTATGCTCTGACAGTTGTTGACATGGCTTCAAGATACAAAGACGCTGAACCTTTAACGGATAAAAGCTCAACTGCTGTGGCTGTGGCTTTACAACAAATATACATGCGAGGTCCATTAAAGTATCCTAGAATGATTCAAGTTGATGATGGAAAAGAGTTTAAAGGTTCTGTAAACCAGCTGTTTTTAAAACATCATGTTACAGTTAAGAGAGGGATCCCAGGCAACCATCGATCACAAGCCCTAGTAGTAAACTTTAATAAGAATCTAGCTGAACGCCTGTTTACCAATGAATATCACAGAGAAATTATGGACAGAACGCCTAACACAGAATGGGTTAGGAGATTGCCAGCAGTCTTACGTGCTATGAACAATGAAGAATTTAAAGCAACAGGGTTGAAACCAGTAAACGCGATTAAATTAAAAAAAATTAGCATTACTGAAGACATCCAAGGTAATCAAAAACTCTTGCCGTTTGGACTAAAAGTAAGATACTTGTATGCACCTGGAGAGGCAGAAGGTGATGTTAGAATTAGAGCCACAGATCCTATATGGAGCGTAGATGTATATGAAGTTGAAAGAATTATAAAAACAGACCCTCCCGTATATTATTTAAGAGAAACTCTATCGTCTAAAAAGCCTGCCCCTAAAGGATCCTTTGTTCGTGAAGAGCTGCAAGTTGTCCCACCAAACACAGTGAGTTAACAAAAAAATAGTGTTTATTTTTTTAAACTTATTTTTTGCTAAACGTATTTTTTTTGCCTATTTTGGTTTTAACTGATCGTGTGTTTGTTTTCAATGTTCTGTTTAATTGCATCAGTGTCTACCTGTCGTGAAGTAAACGTCTTTCTCCACTCCCTTTGAAGTTCAATTTTCTGTCATCTGTAATCCTCACCGTCAGCCATAAGCTTCTGAAATTCATCGTCTGTAATGTTTTCATCCTGTAATGATTTGCTTATTCTTAATCTTAATGAGCAAAGTTTTGCTGATGCTAGGGCTACAATGGCAGTGTGCTTTTGTAATTTAGGAGTTAAATTTTTTAAAACAGCGCTTACAATCATAGACATGGCGCCTAAACCTAACCCGAGACCTCCTAATGCTAAAGAGGCCGGCGCCCCAGCCCCGGTGGCTAAAACAGCAACACTAGACCCAGCACTTACGCTAGCTACAGCCGATGAGCCAGTAATTACATAAGAAAGAGTATTTAAAGCTTTAGCATATTTCTTTCTGGTAACCCTATACTTACCCAAGTCACTTTCTATTTCCTTTTGAAGTTCAGTTATTTGCTCTAACCTAAACTGTTGAACCTCCATTTTTTAAATAAGATTATTTTTAAAATTAATCTTGTACATATCTTCTTATTAATCCTTCTGGTAGCACTTCATCAACAGAGTAAAACGCAATAAAATCAACATACTTAATGAAAATAAAGCCGAGTACTGTTAGTTTGGTTTTGTCAACCATCACAGTAACCTTGTCAGATGATACATGGGGGGTATTTTGTCTCCATTTTTAGTAATTGCAATACTGAGCTTAAGAGGAGCATCCAAGTTTTCAGCCTTCATTTGAATACCTCTGATTAACGTATGTTCTGGCAAACTAGTATCGCCCTCCCTCGGAGTAATAAATAAGCGAAAAATCATCGTCATTTGCTTAGGTAGTGGCAGTAGCTTTGGGTTAAATTCTAAGCCGACGGTGTCATCCCCCACTTCAGCTAAGGACTTCTTTCTCTGTAGCATATATTCAGAATCCCGCCTAGTTATTTCAATCTGTTTTTTTCTGTTGTGTTCCTGGAACCAGGCTAACAAGAATGGGCCCTTCATTCAAAGCTTTTCTAAAATTGTTTTTCTTATCAAAGTATACATTGGGGCTTCGTAGTTCAAACTTTAAATTCCAAGAAATTTCAGGAAGCAATGCCCAAGCATTCTCTCTTTTATGAAGTTTGTATTCATGTTTGCCAAAGTCGTTTGCTCTTAAATTTCTTATCTCTTCTAGAGTAGGATGCTGCTGTCGTTTTTTGTCTTCAATTTCTGTTCGTTTGTAAACCCCATCATCTGTGTATTCAAATCCATAAACATTTCCTGGCACTCCTATTAGATCAAACTCGGTTGTGTCTGCTAGGTCTTTTAACTCTACTGCAACGCATTTAGGAGCTAGCTCCACTTTTGATTCTGGCCCCGAGACATTCATTTTATAATATAAAAATTATAATAAACAAATTGTTATAAGCAATCAAAAATAAACAATCTACAATAAACAAACGTATTGAACTGGGGGGTCAGTCCGTAAGCATAGCTTAGCGTGCTTAGATTTTTCTAACTGCTCTTTTATTTTTTTTAGCACATCTTTGTCCCTTATTATATAATTTTCACTTAAACATTCTTCAAAACTATCTTTGTCCTTAGTGTAAAAAATACAACCGATTTTAACTGCGTTCTAAAGTCTTTTAAGACGGCATTATATTTCTGAGTTAAGAGCCACACAGAAACTAAGGCGTGGCGTCCACTAAAGGCTAGCTTTGACAGAGCTTTTCTTTTTTAACAATGTCTTGTTCAGCGGAACAGTCATCAATAATAAACAGTGTTTCAGTTCCCTCAAATAGTCTATAGTAATGTTCTAAACAGTCGCTCAGTTTGTCGCTAGGATCAACTAGAAATATATTCTCGTCTGTCCAAATAAACTTCCTTTCTTTGTAAGACTTGTTGTGCTTAATGGTTGTGCAGAATATAACAATGTACTCGTAATGAAACCTGTATATTGTTTGTAACAAATCAAGTACGAAGACAGTTTTCCCACACCCAGTAATCCCGCAGATAAGAGAACAGTGCGGATCTTGGGCAGAAACTTCAAGCTATCCATGTGTTTTTATTAGAATATTTCTTCTGCATTTTAATAAGCCACGTCTTTTAGCCTGTTTTCTTCAATGTTTAACTGAGCATCACAAACCATAAAAATGTGCATTTTTATTGGGGCGTTTCCGTCTGCTTTCTTGTGAATATTTATTTTTATGCCATCTTGCCTATCCTTTCTCCACTTCCAAACAATCTGTTGTCAAATGTAGATCTAAAATCCAGCCACAGCTCATATTTGGTTATGAAGTAGTCTTCAAGTCTTACATCATAAAGGCGAGTTTTTACATACACGATCAACTGTAGGATCCCTTTGCCTACCTCCAGCGAACAACTTTCTTATTTCATCGAAGTGTTGGTGGGGTAAAAGTCCGCGCCCTGAATACAACTGATCAGACTTGCCATTTATTGCACAGTCGACCTTCTCAATTTTTGGATTATAAAACGTTTCTGATTCTCTCTGAAAAGGAGTTGTTTCTTCAGTAAACAAGAACAAAATTCCTTTTAAAGACTTCAGAGACTGATTTAGATGTATGTTCCAGAGAGTGTCTCGCTTGTTTCTATTTTCTGTAATGGCGTGCATAACGTTTTCATAATAAATAACCGTTTTACTTTTATACTGGGTTAAGATTGTTCTGGCCAGCCCGGGGTTAGTAACAACATCAAACTCAAGAGAGATGTCGCTGACTGTGTATTTAGCTTCAGGATCTTCAGATAGAACGACAGAACCGCTAGGATTAAATGTCAGACGATAAGTAAGTTTTTCTTTTAGTGCGCTTGGTAATATGGCATATGCGTCTTTAACAGTTCAAAATCTAGAGGAATGCAGAATCTGTTGCCAAATGCTTCTGCTACTGCCTCATCTTTAACATCATTCTTTGCATCCTCCGCTTTAAACCTGTGCTTGAGGCCGTTTGAGCTTTGTATTCCCTGTTAAACTTTCTCTTTTCTTTCTTTTTTAGGCAGCCATAGGTCAGAATAGAGAGCAAAAATGTCTGCCTCGCCTAGTACAACGACACGTTTTCCCTCCAGTTTGATTTCTATATGATTAACGATAGCCCTACCTAAATTAGCAACAACAGTAGCATTAGGATCTTCCGATTTAATATCTATTTTGAATGATAGTTTAACAGTGCCTGGCATTATAACATCATCAGCGCCAAGATCAGGGAACATAACTGTTAAAGCTTGTCCAGATTCAACTGTTGATGGAGTATTTACACTAATAACAGTCTGCCTTATACCTTTTACGCCATGGGGTTCCTTCTCTTTTCTGTATGGATCGAGGTCACAGCCGTATGAGTTCATTTTTTTATAAAACAAAAAAGAATATAAATAAAAAAAATATGGATGAAGATTATGACGTGCCTGATCCTTCTGAAGAAGAAGAAGATGAAACACAATTGGGACCTTCAGTAGATGAAGAAATTGAAGGAGCGGCAGCAGGCCAAGGAGTAGGATTACGTCAAATACGATTGCTAGATAGAATTGAATCATTATATAGCCATATGGGGCGAGAGCAACCAGAAGCACTTAGGGTTTCCAATTTTGAGATAGATAAAGATAATCATTTGAATTATAGAACCAGTAAAGGGGACCTTGTGCGGTTTACTAAAAAACCAGACTCAACCCAGTTTTTAAAAACAAACACAATTCTTGGAAAACTCCCTGTTGCTGACAAAAGGAAATTGAACTTTATTGGAGATTTAAGCTCTGAGGTTGTTAGTCGTTTACAAAACATGGTGCAAAGGTTGCCAACACGATCTGAAAGAGAAATGACCTCTTTTCAGGATTTAGGTCCAAGAACAGATGAAGCAGCAACAGAAATTGAGACGAGTTTAGTTAGGAAACAGTCAGAAAAACATTAGAAACAATTGACGATTCTCCACTGCCTATGCGTGAAATCCTGGGGCTTAATGAGGCTTTACGGACAATAAGGGGCGAACTAGAAAACAATTTAGCGAAACTTGGTGAGCTGGATAGAGAGATAGAAGAAGAAAAAAATAACTGGCTAATGCAGATGATAACAATTTAGGGCAAGAAGAAAAGGCTAGAATACAGAAGAAAATACAGAATTTAATGATAGAAAGGGCGGCCAGGTTAGAAGCGCTGTCTACTAACAGAGCGCAGCTAGCATCACAAACAAGCAGAATAAGAGAAACTATAAACAGAATACTTTATGAAAACACTACGCTAGCTGAAAGAATAAGGACTCTGTTCAGAGAACAGGGGATTACAATAGTTAGTATATTAACAGCTGTTGGGTTTGCTATCTCTACACTCGTTTATGCCTTAAACCGCAGTGCGCCAACAGGGTCAGTAGCGCCTCCAACACCTCAGCCTGGTAAAAGTTGGATTAGAAAACAATTGCATCATCTAGCAAACTTATTAAAAAAGTTAGCTGCCAAAGCGCTTGATGCTCTGCCCGGCATAATAGGCAGTGTTGTTAGTTGGGTTTTGTCTACTATAGGCAAAGTTGCTGGTTATATGGCTGACCATCTGTGGACATTAGGAGTGCTAGCTGCTGGATTAATTTTTAGTGAAATAATGTATGGCTAATCCAGTAAAAGTTAAAAATACAACGAGGGCTGTCTTTTCGCTAGTGTGACTGTCAGTGTGAGGCAGATCAACAGGTGGCGTGCTTTCTGGACTGCTTTCTGGCTTTGGGGCGCTTATAACTGGATCGCTTTCTTCAGGGCTAGGCACTTTCTTTAAAATGGATGGAGCGGGCCTTGTGTTTAAGCTTTGATTGTGCCCTAAGTTTTGGTCGTCACCAGCTATAAGAATTTCATTGTTATAATTCTGTATCATGCCAATCTGCAGTCTAAGGTCAGAGGGTAGCATGTATAATCCATGGCCTACAACAAAGTCAACCTTTGACCTAGCATGTGCAAGAACGTCTTGATACCTTTGTATGCTGGCAGGCAAATCAACAGCAGAGTTAATAGCATCTTCTAAATTGGCTAGAAATTGTTTTCTAGCATCAAAGCCTGTGGATTGACCTACTATGCTAGACTTAGTCTGTGCTTGTGCTCCTAATAGACACCAAACGTATGTCCTTATGGAGTCATTGAGTCTTTGCACTCCTGGCATTGTTAGGCCTTTACTTTCATCTAAGATAAATGTTGCCCAAGCATTAGGATGTTTTTGTTCTATGGATCCCAATCGAACTTGTTTGTCTAGTTGAAAAGAGGTGTGGCCAGGCCAGTAGTCATAATTATATTCTCTTTTTACGCCCCACAAATATAATGTGCCTAATCCATGATTGCGGTCTAACTTTTGTCTAAAATCAGTTGAAGGATTAATGTTAAATTCGTTGCAGATTCTTTCATATGCATTATTGTCCATTAGGCTTTTAAATGGATTAAAC
>JAFLJL010014457.1:0-7500 GCA_018398815.1 Conus ventricosus | reverse complement strand
GAGCGCGTGGAAGATGATAGAGAGGGCTGTAGGAAGACTCTGTAGAAAAGGGTTGGAAGCCCGAAGAGGGGCTGTAGGAGAGACAAAAGAGGGTGTGGGAAGCTCTGTAGAAGAGCGCTGTGGACTGTGAAGAGGGCTGTGGGAAAGCTTGTGAAAGGGCTGTGGGGAAGCCCGTGAAGGGGCTTGGAAAGTGACGAAGGGGCTGTAGGAAGGACTGACAAAAGAGGGCTGGGGAAAGATCAGAAGGGGGCTGTGGAAAAAGATAGAAGAGGGGTGGAAAGATTTGTTAGAAAGGGTGTAGGAAGCTTGTAAAAGAGGGTGTAGGAAGCTGTAAAAGAGGGTGTGGAAAGACTCTGTAGAAGAGGGGTGGAAAATTTGATGAAGGGGCTGTAGGAAGCCCCGATGAAGGGGGGTGTGAAGGGCTATAAAAGGGGTGTGGGAAAGTCTATAGGAGGGCTGTAGAAGATCTGATAGAGAGGGCTGTAGGGATGATAGAGGGGTGTGGGAAGATCTGTAGAAGAGAGTGAGAAGGCTCAAATAGAAGAGGCTGAAGGACCCCCGAGGGGGCGCAGTAAAATCTGTAGAAGGGGCTGTGGAGATGATAGAAGAGGGTGGGGAAAAGACTTGTAAAAGAGGGTGAAGGAGATGATAAAAGGGGATGTGGAAGATGTAGAAGGGGCTGTGGAAGATGCGAAGAGGGTGTGGGTGACTTGATAAAAGAGGGCTGTGGAAGCTCTGATAGAAGATGGCTGTAGGAAGTGATAAAGGGGTTAGGAAGCGCAGAAGAGGGCTGGGAAAACTAAAGAAGGGGCTGTGGGAAAAGATGACAGAAGGGGTGTAGGAAGACTGCAGAGGGGGTGTAGGAGATTTGATAGAAGATGGTGTAGGAAAGATGTTGAAAGGGGGTTGGAGACTGATGAAGAAGGTGAAAAAAAGGGATTTGATAGAAGGGGTAAAGGGAAAGGGACTTAAAGAAGAGGGCTGCGGAAGCTTGAAGAAGGGGCTGTGGGAGATTGAAAAAGAGGGCTGTGGAAGACGAAGAAGAGGGCTTTAGGAACGAACGAACGAACAAAAACGAACAACAAATTTTTTTTCAGAGGGTAGTGGGAAAGCAAAAACTTTTTTTAATCCAGCCTCCGGGGCCAAAAAAGAAAAGAAAAAAAAGTAAAAATTTGAAATATAATAATCCCAATGCAAAAAACCTAAGTCAGGTGAACACAGACAGAAGGGGGGGGGTAGGTGGGGTGGGGGCATAAAGGGAGGAGAGGAGAGAGGAGGGGGAGAGGGGAGAGGAGAGAGAGAGAGAGAGGAGAGAGAGGGGGAGTGGGGGAGATTTAACAAAAAATAGAGTGAGGGACAGGTGGGGAGAAGGAAAGCGGGGGGAAAAAAGGCTGGATTTAACTTTAACATAGAAGGTAAAAAGGAAAAAGAAAGAGAGAGAGAGAGAGGGGGGGGGGAGGGGAGAGAGAGAGAGAGGAGGAGAGGGGGAAGGAGAGGAGAGAGAGAGAGAGGGTTAAAGAGAAGGAAATATTGTTCATTAAATTCGGGTTTAACTGAAAAAACCAAATTTATAACTTTTCCATTAATTCTGAGGTGGTATGCTTTTTGAAAAATTAAATATTTTTGTTTTTTATGTTTTTCTGGGTTTCATTCCATTTTTTCCCCCTAAATAGAAAAAAGATTCTAAAGAGATCGTTTTGGAGAGGGTAAATATCGTTTTTTGTTCGAAATTCGTACGGGAATTTCTCCGGGATAGAATGGTCCCCGGTTATTCTAATCTTAAACATAAAGAAGTTTGTTGAAAATCATTTAAATTCAAAAGGCAAGATTTTTGTTTTTTAATCAATTTCCAGGACAAAGTTTAAGAGTAAAATTTTGAGGAGCTCGTAGGACTTTCAGTGCTTAAGGGCTTTTTAGCAAAATTGACAGAAGAGGGTGTAGGGGGGGAATGTTGAAGAGGGGTGCGGAAAGGGCTTGGCAAAAGAGGGCTGTGGAAGATGATGAAGGGGGTGCGGAAGTGACAAAAGAGGGCTGTGGAGACTTGACAGACGAGGGCTGTAGGAGCTTGATAAAAGATGGTGTAGGAAAGATTTTGAGGGGCTGAGGAAGACTAAAAAGAGGGCTGTAGGAATTGACAGAAGGGTGTGGGGAAGGCTTGACGAAGGGGCTGCGGAAGACTCTGAAGAAGGGGTTGTAGGAAGACTCTGTAGATGGGGGTTGTGGAAAAGAGATAGAAGGTGTGGAAAAACCCGATAGAAGGGGTGTGGGAAGACTCTGATGAAGAGGGGTGGGAAGTCTGATAGAAAAGGCATGGGAGATTGACAGAAGAGGGAGAGGAAGACGATAAAAGTGTGTGGAGACTGTGAAGGCGTGTGGGAAGACTGATAGAAGAGCGTGTGGAAGATTGATGAAGAGGGGTGGGAAGTTTCTGAAAGAGGGCTGTGGGAAAGATTGATAGAGAGGGCGGGAAGCTTGAAGAAGAGGGTGTGGAAGACTTGACGAAGAGAGTGTAAAAAGATTGAAAAAAGAGGGTGTGGGAGCTTGATAGAAGAGGGCTGTAAAAAAGTTGATAGAGGGGCTGTAGGGGGACTCTGACAGAAGATGGCGTAGGAAGACTTGACAGAAGAGGGGCTGTGGGAAAGACTTGAAAAAGGGATTTTGGGAAAGATTGAAGAAGAGGGCTGGGGAGATTAAACCCAAGAGGGTTTTGGAAGACTTGATAGAAGGGGCTGAAGGATAACACTGATAGAAGGGGTGCGGGACGATGATAGAAGAGGGCTGTGGGATCTGAAAAAGGGGGTTGTAGGAAGATGACAGAAGGGTTGCGGAGGGCAGAAGAGGGCTGCGGACGATATACAAGAGGGTGTGGGAAAGATTTTGTTGAAGGGGCTGTAGGAAGACTTTGAAGGGGGTTAGGAAGATGATGAGAGGGCTGTAGGAAGACTGAAAAAGAGGGCTGTGGGAAAGATGAAGAAGGGGTGTAGGAAGACTCTGATAGAAGGGGGCGTGGGAAAAGACTCTGATAGAAAAGGGCTGTGGAAAGATGACGAGAGGCTGCGGCGATTGCAAAAGAGGGTGCGGGACGACTGATAGAAGAGGGTGTAAAAGATTTGTAGAAGGGGCTGTAGGAAGCTCTGGGGAAAAGAGGGCTGGGGAAAGATTGATAGAAGAGGGTGTAGGAGCTCTGATGAGGGGCTTTAGGAAGACTTGTGAAGAGGGCTGTGGGAAGTGCGAAGAGGTGAGGAAATGTAGAAGAGGGTGTAGGAAGACTTGATAGAGAGGGGCGGAAGACTCTGAAAGAGGGTGTGGGAAAGATGACAGAAGAGAGTGCAGGACGTGATGAGCGGGTGTAGGAAGATTGTAAAAGAGGGCGTGGGAAGATTTGATGAAGATGGTGTGGAAAGACTGATAGAAGAGGGCTGTGGGAAAGACTGAAGAAGGGGCTGTAGAAGATACGAAGAGGGTGTGGAAGATGACAGAAAGGGTGTAGTAAAGGAAAGGGTTTCTTGATGAAGATGGTGTGGAGAGTTTGAAGAGGGGTGTAGGAAATGATAAAAGAAGGTGTAAAAAATTTATAAGGGGTTTAGGAAGATCTGACGAAGAGGGTCGGAAAGATTTGACAAAAGAGGGCTGTTGGGGAAGATTGATAGAAGAGGGTTTGGGGAAGTGCAGAGAGGGCTTTGGGAAGGACGGGACAAAAGAGGGCTGTGGAGGTGATGAAGGGGCTGCGGAAACTCTGGCAAAAGAGGTGTGGGGATGATAGAAGAGGGTGCGGAAGACTGAAAAAGGGGTTAGGAAGACTTGGAGAGGGCTGTAGGGAAGATGAAAAAGAGGGCTGTAGGAAGACGAAGAGAGGGGTGGGAAGCTGACGAGGGGAGTAGGAGGCTCTGCAAAAAGGGGTGCGGGAAGATCTGACAAAAGGGGTTTGTGGGAAAGCTTGTAGTGAGGGTTGTGGGAAAGATGTGGGTGTAAAAAACTCTGATAAAAGGGGCTGTAGGAAGATTGATAGAAGGGGCTGTAGGAAGACTCTGATAGAATAAGGTTAGGAAATCTGAAGAAGAGGGATGTAGGAAGACTGAAAGTGGTGTGGGAGATGTAAGGAGGGTGTGGAAGCTCTGATGAAGGCGTGTAGGAAGACTGTGATAGAAGAGGGCTGGGAAAGACTTGACGAAGGGGTTGGAAGCTTTGATAAAAGGGCTGTAAAAAGATTTGACGAAGAGGGTGTGGGAAAGATTGACAAAAGAGAGTGTGAAAGATTGACAGAAGGGGTGTAGGAAGTGTAAAGAAGAGGGTGTAAAAAGATTGATAGAAGGGGTGTAGGGCCTCTGACGGAGCTTAGGAAGACTTGACAGAAGGGGCGTGGAAGATTGACAGAGAGGATGTGGGAAAGACTTGACAAGAGGGTGTAGGAAGCTCTCACCCCAAAGGGTGTGGAAGATTGATAGAAGGGGTAAAGGAAAACCCTGATAGGGGGCTGGGGGAGATGATAGAAGAGGGCTGTGGGAAAGATTGATGAAGGGGTTGTGGGGAAGATGACGAAGAGGTCTGCGGACGTGACGAAGAGGGGCAGGAGCTAATAAAAGGGGGTGTAGGAAGACTGATGAAGAGGGTGTAAAAAACTTGATAAAAGGGGCTGGGGGAAGTGATGAGGGGGTGTAGGAAAGACTGACAGAAGGGGGTTTTGGGAAGACTGCAAAAAGGCGCTGTGGGAAGACTTGTAAAGAGGGTGTGGAAATTGATGAAAAGGGCTGTGGGGAAAGATGAAGAGAGGGGGGCGTTTGACAAAAGAGGGCTGAGGCCTGATAGGAGGGCTGTGGGAAAACCCCTTGAAGAGGGGGTAGGAAGACTCTGATAGAAGAGGGTGTGGAAGACTGACGAAGGGGGGTGCGGCGTGATAGAGAGGGCTGGGAAGACTCGTGGAAGGAGGGTGTGGAAGCTTGATAGAAGGGGGTTGTGGAAAGATGCAAAAGAGGGCTGCGGAGATATGAAGAGGGTGTGGGGAGACTCTGATGAAGAGGGCTGAGGAAAGACTTGTTTGAAGAGGGCTGTGGGAAGGGATGACAGAGGGTGCAGGAGTAAAGAAGAGGGCTGTGGGGAAGACCCGATTGAAGAGGGTGTAAAAAGACTTTGAAAGAGGGTGTAGGGAGCTTTGATGAGGGGTAAAGGGGGGGGCTTGATAAAAGACGGTGTGGGAAAGTTGATAGAAGAGGGTGTGGGAAGACTTGTAAAAAAAGGGGTTGGAAAAGACTCTGTAGAGAGGGTGCGGCGACTGAAAAAAGAGGGTGCGGACGATGAAGAAGGGGTTGGAAGCTCTGAAGAAGGGGTGGGGACGCTGCAGAGGGGCTGCGGGGCGATGACAGAAGGGGTGTAGGAAGATTGAAAAAGAGGGCTGTAGGAAGCTGCAAAAGAGGGGGGGAAAAGATGACGAAGAGGGTGCGGGGACGATGATAGAAGGGGGCGTAGGAGACTCTGATAGAAGGGGGGCTTTGGGGATTCGATAGAAGGGGCTGTGGAAAAGATTGATAAAGGGGCTGTAGGAAGATTCTGCGAAGAGGGCTTTTGGAAGATCACACAAGAGGGTAGTGAGGAGATTGATAAAAGAGGGCTTGGAAACTTGAAGAAGAGGGTGTGGAAGACTTGTAGAAGGTGTGTGGAACCTCTGATAGAAAGGGTGTGGGAAAAACCTTGATTAAAGGGGGTGTAGGAAAAACCTGACAGAAGGGGGGTGTGGGAAAGTTGAAAAAGAGGCTGTAGTGATTGACAGAAGAGGGCTGTAGGAAGTCTGATAGAAGAGGCTGTGGAAAGTGAAAAGAGGGTTAAAGGGAAAAGACTTGTAGAAGGGGTTGTCGAAGGTCAAAGGGAAAAGGGCTGTGGGAAAGACTCTGATGAAGGGGGTTTTGGAAGAGGGAAAGAAGGGGTTGGAAAGATTTCAGAAGGGGTGTGGGGAAGATTTGGGTAGAAGGGGGCTGTAGGAAGACTGTAGAAGGGGTTGTGGGAAGACTGATGCGGTGTGTAGGAAGACTTGTAAAAGGGTGAAGGAAGTTTGTTAAAAAGGGATGAAGGAAGACTGATAGAAGTGGGCGTGGAAACATTTTGGGGGGAAACCCCCAAACCCAGTCCCTTTGGAAAGGATTGTCGGAACCGTAGGAAATTTGGATGAACCCCCAAACCCGTCCCTTTTGGGAAGGTTTGCATAGGAAACCTGTGGGAAACATTTGGGTAAAACCCCCCCAGCCCCTTTGGGAAGGTTGCATAGGAATGTGGGAAAACATTTGGATGAACCCCCAACCGCCCCATTTGGAAGATTGCTTACGGCCCTGAGGACATTTGGAGTGAACCCCAAACCGCCCCATTTGGAAGGTTTGATACGGCCCTGTAGGAACTTTGGAGGAACACCAACCACCCCATATGGAGGATTGCTACGGCCCCTGTGGAACTCTTGGGGAACCCCCAACCGTCCTTTGGAGGAAGATAGGGAAAACTGTAGGAACATCTTGGAGTGAACCCCAACCGTCCTTTGGAGGATTGATACGGAATGTGGGAAAAATCTTGGAGTAAACCCACAACGCTTTGGGGATATGTATAGGAACCTGTGGAAATCTTGAGTGAACCAGAACCAGCCCCCTTTGGAGGATATGTATAGGGAACCTGTAGGAAATTTGGGTAAACCAAAACCCAATTTTTTGGGGGTTGATAGGAACCCTGTGGGAAACATTTTGGAGTGACCCAAACCACCCCCTTTGAGGGATTGTATGGGAAACCCTGTGGGAAATTGGAGTGAAATTACAAGTGAAAAACCTAAAAAATAATAGTTTTTTTAAAACCGGGAAAAGGGGGGGGCCCTTCAAAAAGAGAAAGGAGAAATTTTCAAAAACGAAGGGGATGCCAAAAAACGGGGAGGAAAGGGTGGGCTGTGCAAGCAAGGAAACAAGCAATCTATTTGCCCGGCCGAAATCTGCGATTCTCCACCCGACAGGGACACCCAGGAAAAAATATTCCGACCCTCAAAGCAAAGCACTACTGACAATCTAGGGCTCAGTTCGGTCCACAGTCTGACAAACCGAAACACTGGTGAGGTCATTCAAGTGGTTCAGAGACCAGAGCCAAACTTACCCCAGACCCCGTGGGGTACCTTATTTGCGGTATAAGAAATGTCCAATGTCCTTGAGTGGCTTCATAAAATCATTAGATCAGCATGAAGGAATCTGAGGATCAGCGACTAATGGAAGTAGCTGATGGAGTGCACATTCCAAAATAGCGGTAGTTGAGTGACATTATTTCAGCTTGAGCCAATATCACTCCTGAATAATTATGGTGAAATAACTTCTTTTTCTGCCTCACAGAAAATTAGTACTTGGAACTGTCAGTCCAAAAAAGGCATCCGGGAGTGTCTGGCTGTTTGGAACGTATTATATGATTTGAGCAGCAACCCAAACAGTTAAGGTAGACACCAAAGAGTCTTTGGGGTGGTGTGGCTCGACCAGGCAAATGTTCAGGGAT
>JAFLJL010014456.1:0-22274 GCA_018398815.1 Conus ventricosus | reverse complement strand
CCCCTCCCGGCTGTACCAGCGGCCCTGGGTAACGGTTTTTTTCTTCTTTATGAATGTCTCAGGAAGTACTTGGCCGATCTTTCTGAAAATTTGTAGCTATGTTCATTATGGGTCGCAAAATGCCCGATGTTTTAGTTTACCGTTATAGCCGTTGCTAACGGCTGTAACGGTTTTTCTTCTTTATGGAGTTTCTCAGAAAGTAGCCTACTTGGCCGATCTTTGTGAAAATTAGTAGGTAGTTCACTAGGGGTTCACGGATGATGCCAATGTTTTAGTTTACCCCGTTATACCCGTTACTAACGGCTGTAATGGCCTGTAAGGGTTTTTTCTTCTTTATGGAATATCTCAGAAAGTAATTGGCCGATCTTTCTAAAAAAAAATTGTAGGTATGTTCATTATGGGTCACAAATTAATGCCCGATGTTTTAGTTTACCATTATTGCCGTTACTAATGGCTGTAACGGCCTGCAAACGGTTCTTATTCTTCAGGAATACCTCAGAAAGTACTTGGCCGATCTTTGTGAAAATTAGCGGGAAATGTCATTATGGGTCACGGATGATGCCCGATGTTTTAGTTTACCGTGATACCGTTACTAACGGCTGTAACGGCATGTAACGTTTTTCTTCTTTATGGAATATCTCAGAAAGTACTTGGCCGATCTTTGTAAAAAAAATTAGCAGCATGTTCACTATGGATTACGGTGATCCCCGATGTTTTGGTTTACCGCTATTGCCGTTACCAAGGCTATAACGGCCCATAAGGGTTTTTCTTCTTTATGGAATATCTCAGAAAGCACTTTGTCGATCTGTCTGAACATTTGTAGGTGTGTTCATTATGGGTCATGAATGATACCTGATGTTTTAGTTTACCGTTTTTAGCCGTTACAAAAGGGCTATAACTGCCCACAATGTTTTTCTTCTTTATGGAATATCTCAGAAAGTACTTGGTCGATCTTTCTGAAAATATTAGGTATGTTCATTATAGGCGAGGGAAATGATGCCCGATTTTTAGTTTACCGTTGTAGCCTTTACTAACAGCTATCCCATAACGGGTTTCTTTTTTATGGAATGTCTCAGAAAGTACTTGGCCGATCTTTCTACAAAATTGTAGGTATGTTAATTATGGGTCACTGATGATGCCCGATGTTTTAGTTTCCCGTTATAGCCGTTACTAACGGCTATAACGACCCATAACTTTTTTCTTTTTTTATGGAATATCTCAAAAAGTACGTGGCCGATCTTTCTGAAAATTTATAGGCATGTTCTTTATGGTCATGGATGATCCCCGATGTTTAAGTTTACCGTTATAGCCGTCACTAACGGCCCATAATGGTTTTCGTCTTTATGGAAAATCACAGATGATGCCCGATGTTTACCAGAATAGCCATTACTAACGGTTACACCAGCCAAGACGGTTTTTCCTCTTTATGGAATATCTCAACGTGTATTCAGGATAAACTTGGAGTACGTTTATTGCTTTGCATCTTGTTGTTTTTTTTTTTATTAAATAGATATAATGTGATGGTGTGGAGGGGTAAGGGTGTGCAGGTGAAGACAGGCAGATGGGGAAATTGCAGGAGCTAAGAGATGCCAACTGCCCCTACCTCTGCACCCTCTGCATCTACGTAAGTGTTCCTGAGCGACTGGCATCAAAAGAGAAATAAAAGGGAGAAAAACTCCGCCTCGTCCTCTGCGTCTTCTTGACTGGCTGCTGTCCCTTGGGTCCTGCACTTTTCACCATCTGCCTGTCTTCACCTGCACACCCTTACCCCTCCACCCCATTACAACTGGCGCTGCGAGCAGAACTGAAGACAGAAGGGACCAATGAGAAGACGCAGCCCAAGAAGAATAACTCAGCAGAATGGGACGGAGGAATCAAAGAGCATGGGACTCCATGGCCAACAAAACCCAAAGAGGCTGAAAATGTAGGCGACCAAGAATGTAAACTGCCCCAACCTCTGCACCCTCTGCATCTACATCAGTGTTCCCTGAGCGACTGGCATCGAAGAGAAATAAAAGGGAGAAAACTCCGCTTAGTCCTCTGCGTCTTCTTGACTGGCTGCTGTCCCTTGGCACCTACACTTTTCACCATCTGCCTGTCTTCACCTGCACACCCCTTACCCCTCCACCCCATCACCACCAACAACGAAGGAAAATGAAACAATAAGATTATGTTACATAGAATGATTTAAAACGAAAAACAAAACGGAAGGAAATGAGCTTCTGCCATGCTGCCATGGTCATGAGACAATTACAAGCGCATCACTCCAGAATAACTCTACCCTTGGTACTCATTCCCTAGCGCACGTGCGGACAAAAGGATCATAGAACATCCCTACATATAACACAAGGGACATCCGGTTTGGGCAAGCTGACACTGCAAAAACATGCAGACGCCTTCTTCTTCTTCTTCTTCTTCTTCTTCTGCGTACGCAGGCTGATACTCCTGCCTCACTATTTAAATTCTCCTATCTCTTATGAAGAATTCTGTGAAACTCTAGAATCCTTCTCTTCCAACAAAACGGCCCGTTGGATTTGATGGTATCTCATACCAGTTGTTAACCCACTTGCCCGAGACCTGGAAGGTGTTACTTCACTCATTTTACCAAAAATGTTGGCAAAATGAAACTCTGCCAAGCATCTGGAAGAGGACAGTTGTGATACCTATACCTAAAAAAGGTAAACCTAGGTCTTCGGTTGAAAGTTATAGACCAATAGCTCTAACCTCGCATGCTGGGAAATTGTTAGAAAAAAAATATTGAAAAGCGTCTTGTGTATTATTGCGAAAAACGGAACATAATCCCAAATAACCAAGCAGGTTTTCGAAAAGGTAGGTGCACGATAGATCATCTTGTAAAGATTACAACACACATTAAAAAACAATTTGCGCGACGAAAAAGCACATTAGCTACTTTTTTCGACATAAAAAAGCGTATGACAGTGTTTGGCATGCACGTCTGCTTTACAAGTTAAAGAATATTGGAATAAGTGGATTATTATATCAGTATATAAAATGTTTCTTAAGTGGAAGATCTATTTGCACAAAAATAGGCAAAGCCTATTCTTCTTTTAAAGACATTAACATAGGAATTCCACAAGGTTCCGTCATAGCACCTGTCTTGTTCAATATACTTATTCATGACCTTCCCAAGATCATATCCAATAACATACATTTAGTGCAATATGCTGATGATCTAGCCATTTGGTTGAATACCAGTATTAGAAAGCACACAAAAAAGAGAGCAATAAATTATGTTAAAAAAATATATCAGCTGGAAATAGATAAAATCAACAAATATATGACTGAAAACGGGCTTTCATTGTCCCGAGAAAAAACACAATTAGTTCTTTTCAATAACGGGGAAAATCCTAAGCATTTGCCTCAGCTAGTGTTAAATGACAAAATATTAGAATATTCACGAAATGTAAAATTTCTGGGTTTGACCTTAACTTGTAAATTAAACTGGCGGTTGTACTTTGAAAAATTGGTCAATGACGCAAGACAAAGGCTAAATCTACTAAAAATAATCAGTGCACGCCCATGGGTCAGGATACCAAAACACTGTTACATTTAGCTACTAGTTTAGTTCGATCAAAGCTTATTTACGGGCAAGAGGTTTATTTCAATGCCCCAGAAACCCTGTTGAAGAAATTACAGTCAATTGACAGTAAAACTGTTAAGGCAGCACTCGGTGTCCCCGTACACACGAATTCGTTAAATACTTATAAAGAAGCGAACTTATTACCACTGTCAGATCAACGAAAACTGGCAACGGCTAAATATGTTGCCAGAAGCCTACATGTTTCAAATTCTGTCAAACATGATGTATTAGTAATTTCTGAAAAGGACTATCCTAAAAAAGCTCAACACCTTACCTCTCTCCAGCCTGTTAGGGATTATACAAATGAAATATTTGAAAAGTGTAACATTGATATTGAAATTATTTCAGATATGCCAATAGTTTCAAGCATACCTCATTGGGAGCATATCCAAGCTAAATTCGATATAGATTACACTGACATGAAGAAGGTTGATAACATTAATATTCTGTCATGTGAAGCAAAAGAACACCTTGAAACCGTTTATCCATATCATCTGAAGATTTTTACAGATGGCTCGATTTTAGACTCGTATGCAGGGTCTGGTTTTGTGATTCCATTGCTGAAGTTTCGTAGATCTTTTTCTCTAGGGAAAGGGTTCTCCATATTTACGGCAGAACTGTATGCTATTCTTATGGCGTTGATTTTTATGTGTGACGATAACACTGCTGTCTATAATATACTTTTTTGCGTTGATTCCAAGGCAGTTCTATATAGCTTGCAAAACTGGGAATCAAAAATAAGAAAAGATTTACTTTTTGAAATAAGACATTACATACATGTTATTATGTTGAAAGGAATTGGGGTATCGTTTTGCTGGATTCCATCACACTGTGGGATATCCGTAATGAAACAGCAGATAAATTAGCTAGAGATGGTGCGTTAAGAAAAACACCTGAGAGTAATTTAAAGCTTGACGTACAAGAAATTAATTCGCTATTAGAAAAATGCGTGAACAGTGAACACCTTCCAGAGAAGTATGAAATCTTATCATGTCCACGATATTTGTCATCTTTAATATACAAGCTTCGTCTCAATTCGTGGAAAACCAAGTTTTCCCAAAATGTAGCATGTGATTGTTCAAATCTTCTATCAGTGGACCATATTCTTTTTCATTGTTCAATATTAATTTCATTGTATAAAGAATCGAACGTGGATGTGACTGTACACGATTCTATCAAAACAATAACCCACAAACCAGACATCGTGCAAATAGCAAAAGTGCTTTCCATGCATCAAATTAATAGATTTTTATAAACGCTTCCCTTCTTGCTTTTTTTTTTTTTTTTTTTAAAGTCTAATATCACCAAGTGTGAACAGACTCTAAATTAATGAACTCACTCACTCACTCACTCCTGCCGACGCTCCCTGTATAGACAGGCAGGGATTAATCCCATCTGCCCAACAAAGGGAGTGGAGTTTTGTGTGTGTGACCGTTTTTTTATCCCGCCATTAAGGCAACCATACTCCAACTTCGGGGAAGGTGTATGTTATGTGTAATGTGTCATCCATACTAACGGCCAAACTGGCCTTCTCTTCCGAAAGTTGGTGATGGGACTGTACGTGTGTGTAAGATATGCGTGCGTTCACACACGGAACCTCGGTTTATAGTCTCATTTGAAGGACTGTATGGGAAATGGAGTCAGAACCAGTGTTAACTCCGAGGGAAAAATCCCCCTATACCAAAACGGCCCGGTGGAGATTCGAACCCGCAACCCCAAGATTACGAGTCCAGCGATCTACCACTGAGCTACCCCAGCCCCCATGCACACACCGACAACATCAGCAAAACGGAAAAAAATACAAAACGTAAATTGACATATATCCAATTTTGACCTTGATATGGAAGGACAGATTTAAGTGAAGCGGAGAGACATGACCATTGACGAAACTGAAGGGCGCGCGGGAGAATGCAGACCATTCCGCCAACGAAAGGAACATACACTGAGTCCTCAGTCACTCTAATCTTAAGTCACACCGAACCCGAATCCATTGCACGTCTCTTAAATTATCTCCCAAACCATCACAAGTAGGCTCCATTAAACATGTTTCATGTAACTGAATCGTCATACCAGTCATTTGTAGACTAGCCCGCTGCTGTGAGTTTTTAGCTTATTTCAGATTTGTGAAGTCCTGCGGCAGTACGTCCTTATTTCCCCCCGTCTCCTTTCCTAACGCCTCCTCCCCCCCCCCCCCCCCCCCTCTGCCCCCACCCCCATCTCCCGCCTCCCACATCATTAACATAGTTCGGGCCATGGCCAGCTGATACCCGTGAGATTAGGTCAAGTTTCAAATAAACTCTTGATTCACAAGATATGATTATACAACAATTAAGAGTTTTGACTGCTATAAGTTCAGTATAACGTGTGTGTGTGTGTGTGTGTGTGTGTGTGTGTGTGTGTGTGTGTGTGTGTGTGTGTGTGGTGTGTGTGTAAGTGTGTGTGTGTGTGTGTGTGTGTGTGTGTGTGTGTGTGTGTGTGGTGTGTGTGTGTGTCCCTGCCGGCTTTCAGATTGTAGAGTTCCTGTGTGGTCTTGAGCATCATCTGATCGAGGTAAGCCAAATCGATTCGCGTTAAAAAAGATAAATATATAAGACAGACAGACAGACTTTTGTGTGTGTATCATTTACAACAAATTGTTTTTATTTTAGAATAGAATTGTTGTTGCACGTTTGTGAGCCCTTGCAACGTAGCTAAATAACTTGTGCGTGCGCGCGCGCGCGCGCGTGTGTGTGTGTGTGTGTGTGTGTGTGTGTGTGTGTGTGTGTGTGTGTGTGTGTGTGTGTGTGTGTGTGTGTGTGTGTGTGTTCTTTACTTTAACAGTTTGGTTTTATTTTGAAATAAAGGCAACAAACCATTAATGACGGGAAAGGAAAAGGCTGACACATCATAATCAACAATCCATTAAGTGATTAACACGAAAACACAACACTGCACAAGAAGCAGGAAATATTTTAACGATCATATGAAAGAAAAGCGCCTATCAGCGGCGTAATACGTTAAAAGATTCAACTTTTCAATTAAATACAAAAAGTTCTGTCGATGACAGCTTTCCTGTAAGCTTAGGTACCAGTGGAGGTGACGTTGTGCTACCTCGTGTGTTATCCGCAGCAAACAAAACGGTATCACCCCACTTATAAACAGCTAAATAACTTTTGTTGGCAGATCGGCAGTCGTCGGACGATGTCATTCACTGGACCGTGCCCGCACACAAGCTTTACAATGTTTCCATCGTCAACACAGCGCAGGCCTCCAAGGGTGGTACAGGGCTGCTCTAAAGGCAGGTGAAGACAGTGCTTCTCTGGGTCCTCCCCAGCACCTTCGGGTGTTTCTTTTTCTCTTTGCCTTAACTAGGCTGACCCTGGAGAAAGGTCCAGTGACGGTGAGGAAAGACCCACTGACCACAGGAAAGTCCTGTTGACAGTGGAAAGACTACAACTTTGGATTCTCTCTTGAGGGCACATAAGACCGTATGGCGAAAGCTTGGCTGTGTCTGGAGTGGCACTCTCTTCATCTGTCCGTGGGCATGGGTGGTTGGGTCTGTGGGGTGTGCTCGGCAGCTGGAGGTGGTGTTTCTCGCCGGTGGGCTCTGCAGTCATGAAATACGGGCTGGTACACCCATGGGGGATGCTATTTTAAGGCTGTTATGAGTTGCATCCTGCATGCAGTCTGATTTACCTCTGTCAGGAGCAGTTATGTCCCTTGATATCTTAATGGAGTGTCCTGCGCGTGCCTGTACCCATCGTCAACACAGCGCAGGCCTCCAAGGGTGGTACAGGGCTGCTCTAAAGGCAGGTGAAGACAGTGCTTCTCTGGGTCCTCCCAGCACCTTCGGGTGTTTCTTTTTCTTCTTTGCCTTAACTAGGCTGACCCTGGAGAAAGGTCCAGTGACGGTGAGGAAAGACCCACTGACCACAGGGAAAGTCCTGTTGACAGTGGGAAAGACTACAACTTTGGATTCTCTCTTGAGGGCACATAAGACCGTATGGCGAAAGCTTGGCTGTGTCTGGAGTGGCACTCTCTTCATCTGTCCGTGGGCATGGTGGTTGGGTCTGTGGGGTGTGCTCGCAGCTGGAGGGTGGTGTTTCTCGCCGGTGGGCTCTGCAGTCATGAAATACGGGCTGGTACAACCCATGGGGATGCTATTTTAAGGCTGTTATGAGTTGCATCCTGCATGCAGTCTGATTTACCTCTGTTCAGGAGCAGTTATGTCCCTTGATACTTAATGGAGTGTCCTGCGCGTGCCTGTACCCATCGTCAACACAGCGCAGGCCTCCAAGGGTGGTACAGGCTGCTCTAAAGGAAAGGTGAAGACAGTGCTTCTCCTGGGTCCTCCCCCAGCACCTTGGGGTTTGTTTCTTTTTCTTCTTTGCCTTAACTAGGCTGACCCTGGAGAAAGGTCCAGTGACGGTGAGGAAAGACCCACTGACCACGGGGAAAGTCCTGTTGACAGTGGGAAAGACTACAACTTTGGATTCTCTCTTGAGGGCACATAAGACCGTATGGCGAAAGCTTGGCTGTGTCTGGAGTGGCACTCTCTTCATCTGTCCGTGGGCATGGGTGGTTGGGTCTGTGGGGTGTGCTCGGCAGCTGGAGGGTGGTGTTTCTCCGCCGGGGGCTCTGCAGTCATGAAATACGGCTGGTACACCCATGGGGGATGCTATTTTAAGGCTGTTATGAGTTGCATCCTGCATGCAGTCTGATTTACCTCTGTTCAGGAGCAGTTATGTCCCTTGATATCTTAATGGAGTGTCCTGCGCGTGCCTGTACCCATCGTCAACACAGCGCAGGCCTCCAAGGGTGGTACAGGGCTGCTCTAAAGGCAGGTGAAGACAGTGCTCTCTGGGTCCTCCCAGCACCTTCGGGTGTTTCTTTTTCTTCTTTGTTGGCAGATCGGCAGTCGTCGGACGATGTCATTCACTGGAACCGTGCCCGCACACAAGCTTTACAATGTTTCTGCACACCTGCGTGCGTATGTATGAGCTGGTCGGTGATCATGCGTTGTACGATGAGTCAGCCAGCGGAAGACGTTATACGGGTGCAAAATACCGGTTGGCTGATAAAATAAGCTTACCGGTAACAATTTCCGTACTGATACCCACATTTCATTTTCACTGGTCAAGTAGACTTTTTAAACGTAAATATTTTTAGCTGTGTTAATGTTAGAACTAGTTTGTTCAATGCAGGTGCTGTTCCCTTTGTAAATAGTTTTCTTTACGTTCATCAGCATGCAATAGATAAGCCTACTTTGCGCTTTTTCGTATCCCAGTCTGATAACTATAAGAAGGTACATCTTTTATATCCTAAAAATGATTGAAAATCTTAAAGGTTTGAATAAGATCAATTTTGATTTCCCATGCCTTTAATTCAAAACGCTCCAGCAGCCTATATCCCTGTAGGAATGATTTTGAATCGGTATTTATTCGGTTGCTCTTCTTTGCACTCTTGAATCGTGAAGGCTAAATATATATATTATATAATATTTGTTAAAAGGTAAGGTTTTAAAACTATCTAAAGCGCTGTTTCATGCAATGCAATCATCAGGATGGGGTGGGTCTGTGCTGCCGGTGTTTTATAAACTGCTTGTTTGTCTGTCATCACTGCTGTCTGTGTTTTCGTGTGTTTCTGGTTCTTGTTCACTGATAGGAATTTCCCCACTTGTGCCTGCAGTTGTTTAACCTTTTCTATCCTAGTATTTAAAGTTGCCAGTTGGGGTTTGCATAGTATTATGTACTTTTCTGTTGACATAGTTACATCTTTTGAAATGTTGTTGTATGGTGCTCTTTTTCTATGATTTTCCAGATATATTGTAGTCTATCTTTTTCTCTTTGAGTTTCCCCAGATGTATTTACTTAATTCTGTTTGGTTTTTGTATCTTTCTTTGTTAAATGACTGTTTGGGTTTGCATATCTAGTTTTAAATTTGGGTTTTCAGTGATACCTATATATGTTTCTTCTGCGTTCTCTGATGTTACAGTGGCTTGGTACACAATGCTGTTGTAGAGGCATTTGTTGCCAGAGGGCACTGTTCTTTCTTGATACAGTTGCAGTTTTCCTTTCATCACCCTCGTTTTTCTCCGTACTGTTTTTCATTTGTTGGTTGAATCATGATGTTTTTAAGGTTGGGCATACATGAGTATGATAATTTGATGCTGTTTTTGTTGAATATCTTGGAAAATTTTGTGCTCTTTTGGGAAGGGATATGTTAGGATTCTAAAGAATTCTTTCCCTATATTTGTTTTCACTCTTCCGTCATATGGGGGGTTTGTACCATATGATCTTTCTTTCCTGTTCTTTTTGTGTCTGCTCATGCCCATTATCTGGGTCTTATTGTATTTTTGTAGTTGTAGCCACTTTTGTGTAACCTTCTTGATATTCAGCTGCAGCTTTATTGAAGCTGTTTCATTGCATGACAGGTTAGATAATCTCTTATTTATGCCTCTGGGTATTGTTTTTAGTATGGAAGTGGATGGTTATTTTTGATATTTACTAGACAGGTGTATCATTTGGTTTTTTGTATGGTTTATATAGGGTGCGGGTTAAGGTCAAACGTTATATCTAGGTAGTTCACTATCTTTTTATTTGCTTCAATAGGATTTTTAGATTTTGGTTTTGGAAGATTTTACACAGTTCTTTTTTTTTATTTTCAAATTTTTTCTAGGGTTGTCGTTCAGCGCAGCGAGGCCGTCATCCCTGTACAGTCCGACTTTTTTTCCCAAAGTGTTTTTAAATGTTAGATAGTATGATACACCTGTCTATGTAAATATCAAAATATATATAAATATAGATCAGTAAGGTTAAAAAGCCTAGGGTTTTTTTATAAGTGCTCGCCCCCTTTGGGGGAGCAACATTAGATAAGACAAGTAAAACTGAGAGAAATTTAAAACGCAATCCCCATTTTGTCCCCGAAAAACTCACCTCAGCCAAAATAATGTGAATTATGCACGAAGGCATGCAACCTAGCACGCGTATGTTGTATTGCGACGATCTGTATTGACAGGCACAGTTGGGTTCATGACGTCATGAGTAAACCACTCCAACACATCTTTTACTGATAACTGCAAAACACGTGCAACACAGGCATACTGTGATTGCATGCAAACTGCCCATGACTGCCCCCTATAAAAACAAAACATTGGCGTTTTACTGACACCGTACGCACCATCCCGGGGTTAACTACAGACCAGAGAAATCAAGCCTTTGGGCATGCTGGGGCAGGCAATGCTCACATCAGGGCCGCACAACATTTCAATGTACACCCATCAACCATAACCCGTCTTGCGCCCGGGCACCAAAACACTGGAAGTGTAGACGACCGTCCACGCCCAGGCGTCCAACGTGGACGAGGGCACGACAGGACCGCTACATTGTCACGCAGCACCTCCGGAATCGTTTCCAGCCACTGCACAAACACCCCGCAACACTATTGGGACTAGAGAAAGCCCAAATTTCAGCAGCCGTACCGTGCGTCGGCGTCGGGCAGCAGCAGGGCTACGGGCACGTCGACCATACCAAGGTCAGATCTTAACCCATCGCCATCGACTAGCACGCCAGCGATGGCTGCCGCAGGTGGCTTTCTGGGAACAGGGTTTGGGGAATGTTGTTTTTTTCGGATGAATCCCGGTTCAATGTCTCTTTCCCGGATGGCCGTGATCGGTGTATCGACGTCAGGGTGAACGTTTTGCGCAAACCCCGTGTCATTGAGCGAGATCGTTATGGGGGTGGAGGGGTAATGGTCTGGGTGCCATAAATGCTCAAATTTTGATCGGAGCTTGTGTTTGTGCCAGGCAACTTGACGGCAAGGCACTGTTCTTGAGCCAGTTCTTCTTCCTCTTGGAGACAGCATGGTGGCAACAACTAGTGTTTCAGCAGGACAATGCTCGACCCACACAGCCGTTCTCACAACGAAATTTCCTTCGGGACAGCAATGTGGATGTCATGCAGTGGCCCTCCGTGCCCCAGACATGAATCCCATTTAACATTTGTGGGACGAACTTGGACGACGTGTGCAAGGTCAGCAGAATCCCCCCCAAATACCGTTGCTGACTCACCCAAGCATTGCAGCATCACTGGAACGTGATACCGATCCGTATCATCCGTCGTTTGTGCGCTTCCATGCCCCGACGTTGCAAGCTTGTGTTCGTGCTCAAGGGGGACACACCAGATATTGACAGTGTATTCCTTCTGTCGCGCCTAAATGGGCTTCACTTCAGGCGAATGTGCACCGTTATAGGCAAACTAATGTACAGTGGTCGCACTTTTGTCACACGTATTTTCTTTGATGTGTGTTTGTTTCATTTCAAAAAAATTGTCAGTTACAATGGAATTGCGTTTTCTTGCCTCTCAGTATATTAAAAGAGGGATTAAAAATCTACAAATTTGTTTCAAGCCTTGGCTATCGTCAGATGGAGTTTGGGCCCACCGCCGGTGTTATATAGCGTGTGAGGCCCGGTTGCAGCTGTTTTCAAAGTGCGGTTTGGCTGCACGTGTTTTTTGGGTTTTCAGGTTACTGTACGGGGTGTGTTCATTAACAACGATTTCCATTTGTGCCTGCAGTTATTTACTATTTCTGTTTTATGTTAAGAGTTGCTAAGTGAGGTTTACACAGTATTAGCCAATTTTCAGTTAGGCATAGATTGCACCTTTTTGAAATATTGCTGTATGGTGATGCCCTTTTATGATTTTCCAGGATATGTTTAGTTTATTTTTGCGTCTTTAGTTTCCAAATGTATTTGCTCAATTCAGTTTGGTTTTTGTATTTGTCTTTGTTGAATGACTGTTTGTGGTTTGCATATCTGGTTTTGAAGTGGTTTTCAGGGATCCCTATGTATGTTTCTTTTTCATTTTCTGATGTCACAGTAGCCTGGTATACAAATTGTTGTGAAGACATTTATTGCTTATGGACACTGTTCTTTTTTGGTGCAATTGCAGGTTTCCTTTTGTCACCCTTCTTTGCTGTGTTGATTTCATTTTGTTGGATGCATCAATTAGGTTTTTGAGGTTGGGCATACATGAGTACGATAGTTCACAGTGTTTTTTTTTGAATATTTGGACAGTTTTTTTGTTCTTTGGAATGAAGTTGTGAAGATTTTGAAGAATTCTTTCCCTATGTTTGTTTTGAGTTTCCCATCGTATGGGGGATGGGGGGGGGGGGGGGGGGGGGGTTGTGCCATATGATTTTCTTTTTCTGTTTTTCTTGCTTTTATTTGTTTTTTATCTGGGGTTTTATTGTAGTTTGGTAATTTTATCCACTTCTTTGTAGTGCCTCCTGGTATTCTACTGCTGCATTGTTTAACACTTTCTCACTGCATGACAGGGTTTTATATTTTCTTGTTTATGCCGTGGGGTAAAGGTCTTTAATACAGATGGTGGATGGTTACTTTTGATGTGTACATAGAGAGGTGTGTCGTTGGGTTTCTTGTATGGTTTATATATGTGATTATTGAGATCCAGTGTTATTCTAAGTAGTTCACTACCTTTTTGTTTGCTTCAATGGTAATTTTAAGTTGTGATTTTGGAAGAATTTGCATAGTTCTTTTTTCCTAATTTTTAATGGTTCTTGGGTATTGTTTAGTGCAGCAAGGCCGTCATCTCTGTATAGTCCGACTTGCTTTTCCGAGTTTTTTTCTTGATGTTGGATAGCATGAATTAGTCCAACCAGGTTCGCATGTTTCAGCACCATCATATGAAACCCATGGTTACGTCAAATGTTGAAAGGGTGTTCGTTTCCCTTTATCCAGGTTTCGTTTTCTGCTGTGCAGTAATGTTTTTCTTGGTGTGGAGAATGATTTCCATTCTGACCCTGTTATGGGCTGTGTGGTTTCTGGCAAACTTCAGTGCCTTTTTTGATTTGTTCCTCATCTATAGATGGTAAAAGTCTACTATGTCCCAAAAGTGATGAATTTCTGTATTACTTTGTTTATTGATTTTTTGAACCATTGGATAACTTCGTATGTGTTCTTCCAGAGGTTGTATTCAGAGTTTGATTTTGTGTTCTTTATTGTTTTTTTCCAGAATTTTCTTGCTTATTTTGCCTAGTTCAGATTTTGGATGGGTTTATTAGTCTACATGTTGGATTGTTGTGAAAGTTGGGCTCTTATGTACAATCAAAGTAACCATCCACCATCTGTTTTAAAGACCATACCACGCATAAACAAGAGAATATCAAACCTGCCATGCAGTGAAGAAAGTGTTCAAACATTGCAGCAGTAGAATACCAGAAGGCACTACAAAGAAGTGGATACATTACAAACTACAATCACCCAGATAAAAACACAGAAATAAAACGCAAGAAAAAACAGAAACAGAAAAAATCCATCGGACAACCCCCCCCCCCCCCCCCCCCCCCCCCCCCCCCCCCCCCCCCCCCCCCCTCCCCCCCCCCCCCCCCCCCCCCCCCCCCCCCCCCCCCCCCCCCCCCCCCCCCCCCCCCCCCCCCCCCCCCCCCCCCCCCCCCCCCACCCCCCCCCCCCCCCCCCCATACGATGGAAACTCAAACAAACATAGGAAAGAATTCTTCAAATCTTCACAACTTCATTTCCAAAAGAAACACAAACTGTCAAAAATATTCAACAAAAACACTGTGAAACTATCGTACTCATGTATGCCCCCCACCCCCCCCTACTTGATGCATTCCAACAAAATGAAAATCAACACAGCAAAGAAGGGTGGGACGAAAGGAAACCCTGCAATTGCACCAAAAAAAGAACAGTGTCACTTAGCATAATATGTCTTCACACAATATTGGTATACAGGCTACTGTGACATCAGAAAATGAAAAAGAAACATACATAGGGATCCCTGAAAAAGGCCTTCAAAACCTCGATATGCAAACCACAAACCAGTCATTCAACAAAGAAAATACAAAAAACAAACTTGAATTGAGCAAATACATTTGCGAACTTAAAGACGCAAAAATAAACTAAAACATTCCTGAAAATCATTAAAAAGGGCATCACCATACGCAATATTTTCAAAAAGGTGAGAGAACTAATAAATGTTCATTCTGGACTCAGCCGCTCTCAACCAGTTTCGAGCGGCTGACCAGATGAACATTTTATGTAGTTTCTCTTGACAAGTAAGACTTCAACAATGAATTAAAAAAATGATAATCCATTAACATTCTCTTTCTATAACCCAAAAAATAACGATTATCTACAAACAAACATACTGTGTAGGATTGTCTGTTTTCAATACTAATTTACGAAACTTTTTCAGATTTCAGTTTTGGCTTAATCCTGTGTTTTTCCTGATCAATCAATAACTTCATTTTCGGCATACTTTCATCAAAGAGTCTCTGTCTTTCATGTGAAATAAAACTACAGTCTTTAATATGTTCGCTAAAGTTTCTTTTTAAAACTCGAGTTATATTTCATGAATAAAATTCACACCGACTTATCCCAACAGGTCTTCCTGCTGAAGCCAGTTTTGACAAAGTGTTTCTCTTTTGAACTTTATCTTTTTCTGCTGAACAGTCATCTATAATTAAGAGTGTCTGGTTCCTCAAACACTTTATAAAAGTATTCTAACACTCACTCAGTTTAGTGCTAGGGAATCAAACTATATATACGTCATCGTCTGTCCATATAAACTTTCTATCTGATATGCTTTGTTCCTTTAAGTGTTGAGACAGAAAATCACTAGTAGAAATCAAAAGTATAGCGATATACTGTTTGTAATAGGTCGAGGTCAAATATTGTTTTTCCACAACAGTTTTGTCCACAAATCTCAATGATCAATGAGGAAGTTTTTGTTAATAATGTTTAAACTGCTCCTTATTTTTATAACAGGATTTAATTTAATCCAGTTTATTATATTATCATACTTTCTGTTAAAACTGCTTCAGTTAATAAAATCCTATGTGGCTAAATGTGTAAGATTAATCCATTTCCAGTTCTGTAAGATTGTTTCATTTAAGTCAAACATTGATTTTGTTGCTTGTTGTTATGACCATTAATATCCTCACCATTGTGAAGAACGACGATGGTAACTTTAAAGACCAATTAAAGTCTAATTTTGCCAGCTATATTAATTCCTTTTATTAAGGACGTCACATAACGCCCACAACCCCCATCCCTTTCTTATTCTTTTAAGACAGAATTTCAAATATCATGTGATCGTGTCTCCTAATTTCCTTGAGCGGAAAGAACTGTTATTTTGTTAGTAGCTTCCTTAAAAACCGTTACTATTTGTGGAGGATGTACTGTTTTTTCCCATACGGCGTTATTTTCAATCTCTTTCCGACTATTGTCCTTCTGGCATAAGACTTACATGTAAAGGGCCAGAGTGAATGCTTTCTGAAACTTTTTGACGGATAAAAAATGGTAAATGGGCTTATGAATTCAAATTGTATTTCCATTCTAAATATGGTTCTAAGTTGCCATTTGCTGTCAGGTTTTCGAACTATTTTATATTCATACTGGCTGCATTATTTGCTTTCTAGGATTGGTAGTTGTTCTAGTTTAGGAAACTTTTTGTTGTCGCCGACCTCTTTGCATTTATAGTCACCATCTTTAGTGTACTCAAAAAACCATACATTGCGCCTATCTCACCATTCTGTTCAAAGTCCACAACGTCTGCAAGGTTCTTTTAATTCTACAGTTATACACTCACAGGCGCTATGTAACTCCCGAATCTTTGGCCTATGCGACATTATTTTTTTAGTTACGTTTATTATTTTATTTCCAAACAATGTGCAGGTTATCACTTTTTACGACTTGCCTGTTTTGTCTGTTATCTTTATATTAAATGATCTGACCTTTCCAAAGCTAATCTTTTAAAACTGTAAATTAGGGAATTGTATAATTTCATAATCGCAATATTGCAGGCCTTTCCCTGATGGAAGAGCTCTTAAAAACAGTTGAGGGCCCTTCCATATATATGTTTTCATCAGGCCTCAGCTCATCCAAATGAATAGAGTAATGCATGTAATGCAAGATCGAGCGGACTTCCCCTCATAAGTAGTTTTGCTCGGTTTGTAACTCTAAATCTATGATTGCCTGCTCCGCCAAAAGCTAACAGTTTAGCTAGCTCTTTTATCAAAAATAGTTAACCTGCTCTTCTAGGCTTTGAATGTTAACATTGTTTTCAAATTTGCATTGTTAAGTTTGAGAGTAATGTCGATAGTTACTCCATTGCTTCTTTTAGTGAGCAAAACGTAATATACATCAGGTATTAGTTAACTGGCAACTTTGGTCCCTGTTTTGTCGACTTTTAGAATCTAATTATTTTCTTTGGTTCACTTATATTGAACCATACGACTTTGTAAAAAAATTTCATGGAGTGCGACCCATTTTGGTTCTGCAATCGTTCTTAACAGCATGTTCTAAAACTGCAAGGACTGTCTTGGGTTGTTAATGTTCCACCCCATTTTTTTAAAACAATTAAAAATGAGCGCATTCAAATATACTAATGCAAAATATTTGTTGGGCCGCACTACAATCTTAATTATATGCAACTGATACCCTCAACATTCTGTGATCAGTCTGAGCTTTCAAGTAAAGGTTGGCGTACTCATTGGACCCAAATATCTTAACCCTCATATTAATAAGACTACATCGCAAAAGTGTGGTTCAGTAATCGAGCAGTTTTATCAGAACCAGTTAACTTTGCTGTGTTTGTGCATCAACTGGGTGGGAGCGTCGTTGTGCTGATCATTTAAATCATCTGATCCTTTGGTGAGGTCAGTGTACAGATTTTATTTCTATTACACCTTCAGACGTATTTTGACTGAACTGCAATGCGCCCATTACCAAATGACAAACCGTTTTAATCATTCAGCAGCCCGAATAGGACTGATGGCTTGTGAAAGGAATCTGTAACGAATTAATATTAATGTAAGGAAGGAATTTTAGACAAAAGTTGGACTTATATCATGGCTTTAGGCACCCCTTATTTTTGGGAGGCGTGCACAGAAAGTATAACTATGACTGGAATCCTCCTTACACTCTTTCTCTTCAGGCACAGGCGTTCTCCTCGGGTCCATAGAGCAAGAGCATAATTCAGCATGACAACATTGATCTTGGACACTTCTAAGGGCCTTAACTTAAAGCAGGAAGTGAAGATTAAAGGACCTATTCGTACTTACGTTTGGTGTTTGCTAGGTTCACAAGCACAGGCAAGATCGAGCATAACTGATACTTCTTACTGGCTTGACGCGCAATAAACAGTACTTGGCAATTTAGAGGACGCCATTAAATCTACAGTTGATTTATCTTCAAGTATTAAGAAGGTAACCAAAAGTTTTACAATACGCAAGATCGATGTAGAATTTTCTGTTCGGCACTGCTGGTTTATACATGCTGCCTTTGACCTCAGACTCCAGTTTAGGTTCCAATAATAAACTACACATGAATCCTTGTGCAGGCAATGAACATGAAGGTCGGAAAAAAAAACGAATAAATTCTGAGCAGTAATATTGCAAGCAGTAAACAAACAAGGATGACCCCCAGATAGTCAGTCCATTCCCCGCGCGTCCTAAAGCCCAAAACAGGCCATTGAAGAACACGAAGTCCTCGAAGCCAAAGAAAATTAATGACTCCATGAATATGAAAATACAGCGGCTGTTTTTTGGATTAACTGGCTAGGATTACTCCTTCTTTATTTTACTAAAGAGTAACCCAACTATTAAAGAGAACTAATGTCCATAAGTGCTCGGCCATAAAGCAAACTACTTTGCTTGCAGTAGACAAAAATCCAGCTAACAAACGCCCCTAATATACCAGGTAATGAGTTATGGCCTTACCGGCTAAGTTTTTTATTAAACCCGCAAGATGGTCAAGATTGTTTTTTTTAACCATGTTTTTATCAGGTGGTGATGGAGGGGTTGGCGATGGTGGCGTTGGCTTAGACCTCCACCGCCACCTGTTATAGCCACCACCAGTGTATTATTGCAAATCCTAAGGCTGTTATAGCGCTCGCTATGTGACACCTTGCTCTCTAAACAGTGTTTTTATTCGTTTCGCTAGTGTCGTGTCTTCATATAAAAATTCTTCGGATAGTTTCTCTTATTCTGGTCCTTGAGTTCGTAAATTGTGCTCGGGTAGTAGACAAAACTTCTAGTTTCCGTTCTTCAAAATTATTTGTCTTCGGGTTATTCTTTCTTTAACATCGGTCCTAAGTTGGCGTCATCAGCCTCAGCGAGTTTTTTTTTTTTTCTCTTTTCTATAATCCTAATCTAGTTCCCTTAGTATTGCTATACCGTTTGTTAATTCGCTCTAACAGTTCTCAAAGCTCGATCAAGGGCCTCTGATTCCTCTCCTCAGATATCCGTGGTTTTGCGTATAGTTTTTGGTACTGTTTCTTCTGACAAAACTGGTTTCTGCTTCTATGCATTTTATTATTTTCTCTGCTGATGATTTAAATCTTGAAGTTCAATGTTTGTATTTGGTTATCTGTTGGAGTTCTTGTAGTGTGTTTCATTTTTGAAGTTTAGGAATGCCTCTTATCAAATTTTTGGTTTAGTAATGCCAATGGCGATTTCGATCTTCCACCTAAGTCTTTGTTTAATTGTATTCATGCTTACAAATTTGATGAGTCTGTTTATCTGCTAAGCTGAAAACGTTTTCTCGATTGTCTTTAAAATACAAATGGCCATATTCATCTTTTACAAAATCATCAGGGTATAATTTCGGGAGGTTCAAGGCCTAAATTTGGTTTAATGATCTACCTTACTTTCTGTAATCACGATGGCAATGAGAGCGTTGAGCGATGCTGTATCAAAGGAGTCATTTCAACTCATGTCGTTCCAGGATCAGGAACATCATAATCTTCAATGCCTGCCATGTTTTTAATAATTAACTTTTTATTTTGTTTTATAAAAAAATGTCACAAGCATATGGCTCGATTCTCGACCCGCATAGAAGACTGAAAGAGCCTTTTTGGCAGCCGTGAAGGGAATTAAACGGGAATTATTACTGTTCCAAATAATCCATCTTCTATTGATGCAGATCATATTTCTTACTGTTAATTTCCAGTCCTAGGAGCAGATGAAGTGATTGTGCCAGGCTCTGCGCAACCTTACTTTACCCTTCAAAATAGAACTCGAATCAGCAACAGACCCAAACAGGAACAGTTGTCCAGAATCTGGGGGAGGGCAATCGTTAAGAAAAATTTCTATAAAACTTGCGAGGGGCAAGAAATATTTTCTTTACACAATGCCGACATATTTTTAACCTATCTGATCTATGCTAACGGGAATGGAAAGGGCTGATCTGGCGTTTCAAGGAATCGAAAATGGATGAAGCACTAAACATAGAATAGGCGCGCACGACGCTAAAGACGGGCAAAAAAGGTTTGTAGCCGTAAGTTTTGCTATGGAACTCGCTTTTTTCATACCCCTAGATTTTGAGTTGTTTATAAGCGCATGCCCCATACTTTCAAGGAGCATTAAAAGACAGATTGTCATATGAACTAACTTTTAATGACTACAATATGTTATTATATCTGAAGACACCGAAGCAAAGTACAGCATTTCTGACATCTCGTTAGAGTTTGACATCGTTAGCAACCCTAACTTAGCGAGGCTGATCCAGCAACAATATCAGTCAAAATTAGCAATATATTACGAAAGAGTGATTCATCATTCTAAATATCCTAAAAGCAGGGCAGACACTATATGGAATTTTAGTTTTAGTGCCACAGCAAGATTGCTTAAAGGTATTTTATTGCTGTGTGAAAATGAAGAACCATTCAAAAGACAAACCGAAAATTTTGTTAATCCTAAATAAACAAAAGTGCAATGTACAATTGAGGGTAGTCCTAGCCAAATCTACGCTAGCGGCTTAAACCTTATCAGCATTTTGATGAAATAGAAAACTGTTTGGAGGCGGGAGGTGTAGAAATCCAACAGTTGACCTTGTGTCTAAAGATCTACATCTGCACAGCGTTAGACTTGATCATTATTTAACAACGAAATACGGTTTATGGATTGACCTAAGGTCAACGGAGGATAATCAGTTACATGGAAGCGGGAGAACTGTTAGAGACATAATAAACATTCAAATTGATAAGAAAAAGAGGCCAATAAACCACTTAATGTGTATTTGTTTTTAATATATGATGCGCCAGCTAAATATTGAAGATAACAGATTAAAAGATATACATTACTAAATTATTTTTTATTTTAAAAAGCATGGCTGTTCATATTTATCCAAAAATCCTACAACGTCAGAGTCGCAGAAGAAGGGATAGTAGAAAACCCTAACATAAAACTTTCAGATTAACCAACATTACACAAATGCAGCAAATACTAGAGCAAGACCTTTCAAATACAGCAAAGCCAAACGAAAGTATTCTGCTGCCTTTAATGCTGTTGCCTATGTTAATACTGGAGCATCGACTATAAGTGCTCTATCAGCAGGAACGAGTGTTGGTCTCTTAGCAACGGGCATAGGCGCACCCGCAGCTTTACCTCTAGGCGGTTTGTCTTTAGCTCTTGGCCTGTGTTCATTAGCCGTAGGTGCTGCTAGCAAAAAATTAAAAACTAAACTCAAAAGCACACAGCTATGGTTCAACTAATAACAGCTAAACTTAGTTCCTTCAAACTGATAATAAATAAAGCACTAGCTGACTCAAACATCACGGATGAAGAATTTAGTCGTTTACAGGCCGATTTTGATGACTACAAAAGACAAAAGTTTGATCTTCAAAGAAAGGCAAGGACAAGTTTTTCTCAACAGCCAGACAACGAGCAGATAAAAAGGAATGTTAAAAAAGTAAACGAACATTAAACTCTGTTCTAAACAGCTCACATTAACACGCCAAAGGGTGTTTATACTTTAGTTTATGAGTCCAAGCACAATAAGACCGTTGATATTGATTAATTTTTTTTATTTAAATAAATATTTTGAGTTAGAAAAGAAACTCAGCATGGATAAGATATATGAAGGTCCAGACGAATTGTTTGAAGCAATGCGTAAGGAAGAAGATTTATCAAAAGCTTTAAATGATATCAGTCTAGAAGTCATTGATCCAGCAAATGTACGGGCAAGCGTTGTTCATGCTATTTCTCAAGTTCCAGGTAAACTAACAATAGACCCGCCAGTTAAAGTAATGTTAGCTGTTTTAATCGACTATATAACAATAAATGAAGAAAATCTAGAAGTCTGGGTCTCAACTAAACAACAGACTATTCTTTCTCATAATGACTTAACACCTGGTTGGGCAGACCAACTGCTTACACAGTTTGATGTGGCTGCTGAAGAAGCCAAAATGAGAGGCTCTGGTTGGTTAGAGGGCGAAGTCTTAGAGATCAGATTAAAACAGGCTAAGTATGCGCCGATTGTTGGCAAGTCTTACATTCCACTACCTCCAGCATTAGTTGCAAAAAGAGCAGTTTTAAACATAAAGAATACAGACAACAAATGTTTTATGTGGTGTGCTCTCGCAAGGCTGCATTACGTCCGCAAAAACGCAGAGAGAGTGTCTAACTATCACCCTTACATCAATGATCTTAACTTTAGCGGAATATCCTTTCCTGTTAGCGTGGACAAAATTGATCAGTTTGAAGAACAAAACAAACCAATAACTGTTAATATCTACACATGGGATGAGGAAACAAATCTACTGCCTATTAGAGTGTCAAGAACAGTCCGACGATTGGCGAACCGGGCAAAAGCCATGTGGACTTACTACTGATGCTTTCGCCAGCAGGGCTACCACATTACACATTGATACGC
>JAFLJL010014454.1:43158-50658 GCA_018398815.1 Conus ventricosus | reverse complement strand
TACAACGCCAACAGGACTGCTTTCTTCTTTTTGTGTGTGGGTGTTTTCCTGTTTCCATGTTTTGGGTGTTTTACGTGTCTGTGGGGTTTTCTGCTGTGGGTATGTCCCCCATTTACCATGTTTGTCTATAAATGTGTTGGGTGTGTGTGTGTTTTGTGGGGGTGTGTGTGTTGTGTGTGTTGTGTGTGTGTGGGGGTGGGGGGGGGCGGGTGTGTGCATGGGCCTATTACCCTGCTTGTCTGTCTATGGTCTTGTGTGTGTGCTTGCTGCTGTGTGTATGTCCTAATTTCCCATTTTTGACTGTCAAAGTCTATTTTGTGGGGGTTTTTTTTTTTTGTTTTTTCTGTGTGTTTTCCTATTTCCTTCTTGTCTTTTCTAATTTTGCGTGTCCCGTGTGGGGTGGTGTGGGTGGTGTGTGTGGGGCTTGTGCTTGTGTTTTGCCTATTAAATTGCTTTCTGTCCCAGGGGGTTTGGGTTTTGTGTGTGTGTGGTTGCTGCTGCCCCCGGGATGTCCTATTACCATGCTTGGGGGGTCTATGTGTGCGGAGTGTTTTCTGCTGTGTGTATGTCCTATTACCATGATTGTCTGCTTTTGTGTGTGTGTGTGTTTGCTGGTGGGGGGTATGTCCATTTTCCAGGGTTGTCTGTTGGGGGGGGTTGGGTGTGTGGGGTGTGTGTGTGGTGTGTGTTTGGGGGGTGGGGGGGTGGTGTGTGTGTGGGTGTTTTTGGTGCGGGGTGTAGTCCTATTACCATGCTTTTCTTTTCTATGGGTGGGGGTGTGTGGGTGTGTGTGTGTGTGTGTGGTTGTGTGGGGTGTGGGTGGGGGGGGTGGTGTGTGTTTTTCTGCGGGGGTTTGTCCTAATTTCCAGGGGTTTTCTGGGTGTGGGGTGTGGGGGTGGGGTTTTGGGGGTGGGTTTTGTGTGTGTGTGTGTGTGTGTGTGTGGTGTGGGGTGGGGAAATTTTTCTGCTGTGTGTATGTCCTATTTCCAAAGCTTCTCTGGGGGATGTGCGTGTGTGGTTTTCCGGGGGTGTTATTCCCATTTCCATGGGGTTTGGCTTGTCATGTGCGGGGGGGGCGCGGGGGGGTATGTCCCCTTTTTCTATGCTTTTCTGTCTAAAGTGTGTTTGTGTGTGTGTTTGTGTGGGTGTGTGTGTGGTGTGTGTGGGGGGGTGGGGGGGTGTGGGTGTGCGTGTGTGTGTGTGTGTGTGTGTGTGTCCTATTAACCCTGCGGTTTGGGGGGGGGTGTGTGGGGTTTTTCTGCTGTTGCCCTGTCCTATTTTCCCTGCTTCTTGTCGGGGGGGTTTGTGGGTGTTGCGGGTGGGGTTAAACCCTTTTTCCATGCCCCCGTTTCTATGTGTGTGTGTTGTGTTTGTTCCCGTTGTATGTCCTAGTACCAGGGTTGTTTTGTCCCATGGGGTGTGTGGGGTGTGTGTTTCTGCGGTGTGCCCTGTCCATAACCATCTTTGTTTTTTTATGTGTGTGGTTTTGTGTTTGCGGGTTTGGGGGTATTTCCCTATTTCCACGCTTGTCTTTATGTGGGTGTGTGTGTGTGTGTGTGGGTGTGTGGTGTGTTTTGTGTGTTGTGTGTGTGGTGTTGTGTGTGTTTTGCGGCTGTTGTATGTCCTCTTAAACCCTTTCTTTTCCTGTCTATGCGGGGGGTGGTTTTTTGCTGTGTGTATGTCCTTTTAACCCCTGCTTGTCTGTCTATATCTGTGTGTTGTGGGGTGTGTGGTTTTTTGGGGGGTTGGGGGTTTTGTGTGTGTGTTTTGGGGTGTGTGTGTGTGTGGGTGTTGGTGTGTGTGTGTGTTTTTGCTTTTGAAAGTCCCTTTTTTTAGGGTTGTCTGTCTAGGGGTGGGTGGGGGGTGCTGTTTGGATACCCAAATTTCCATGCTTGTCTGTCTATGGGGGGGTTGTGTTTGCCGCTGTGTGTAAGGGCCTTTACCATCTTGTCGTCATTGCGTGGGGGGGCTTCTGGTGTAAATCCTATTCCATGTTTGTCTGTCTTGTGCGGTTTTGTTTTCCCGCCGGGGTGTTAACCTATTACCATACTTTTCTGTCTATGTCGCGTGTTTGTGTGTGGTGTGTGTGTGTGTTTGTGGGGTGTGGTGTGTGGTGTGTGGGGGTGTGTTTTGTTTGTGGTTTTGTGTGTTGTGTGTGGTGTGTGTGTGGTTGGGGTGTGGTGTGTGTGTGTGTGTTTTGTGTGTTGTTTTGGGGTTTTGCTTTCTGCTGTGTGTTGTCCTATTAAACCAAAGCTTGTTGTCTATGTGCGTGTGTGTGTGTTTTGTGGTGGTGTTTGCTGCGGGGTGGGGGGTTCCCTATTTCCATGCTTGTCTGTCAAGTGGGTGTGGTTTTCTGCGGTTTTGTATTCCTATTACTATGCTTGTTTTGTCTGTGTTGCCGGGAAATTTTTTTACGGGGGGTATGTTTAATTTTCCATGCTTGGGCCCGTCATGTTGGTGTGTGTGTTTTTCTGCTGTGGGGTATGTCCATTACCAGCTTGTCTGCTATGGGAAAATGTGTTTTTTTGTTTGGGTGCTGTGTGTGTGTCCTGGTTTCCATGCTTGTTTTGTTTTATGTTTTGGGTGTGTTTGCAGCTGTGTTTTTTGTCCAAATTTCCAGCTTGTCTTTTTATGTGTGGTGTTTTGCCCTTTTTGTATGTCCTATTTTTCCATGGGTTGTTGTCTATGTGTGTGTGTGTGTGTGTGGGGTTTGGGGTGGTTGTGTGTGTGGTGGTGTGTGTTGGTGGGGTGTGTGGGTGTGTGTGTGTGTTTGTTTGCTGGGTCTGTGTGTGTCCTGTTACCATGTTTGTCTTTCTATGTGGGTGTTGTTCTTTCTGCTGGGGTTGTCCTATTTCCATGCTTGTTTGTCCGTGTGGTGCGTGTGTGTGTGTGTTGGTGTGTTGGGTTTTGTGTGTGTGTGGTGTGTTTTTGGGGTGTGGGTGGGTGGTGTGTGTGGGTGTGTGTGGTCCCGGTTTTGTGGGGTTTTGTGTGGTGTGTTGTGGTGGGGTGTGGGGGGCTGGGGTGGGGGTGTTTTGTGTGTGTGGGGGTGGTTGTGTGTTGTGGGGTGTGTGTGTGTGGGTGTGGGGGTGCATGTTGTGTGTGTGTGTGGTGGGGTGGGGGTGTGTGTGTCGTGTTGTGTGGGGTGTTTTTTGTGGTGCTGAAAGTAGGGCCTTTTTTCCAGGGTTGTCTTTTTCCCATATTGGGGTTTTGTTTGGTGCTTTGGGGTATGGCCCAACCCCTTGGTTTTTCCCCCCCCCCGTCTATGTGGTGGTTTTTTGCTGTGTGTGTAGGGCCTATTTCAAAGCTTCTCTGTTATGTGTGGTGTGTGTGTGTGTGTGTGGTGTGTGTGTGTGTGTGTGGGGTGTGTGTTGTGTGTTTGTGTGTGTGTGTGTGTGAGTTTTGGGGGGGTGGGGGGTGTGTGTTTGTGTGTTTTGTGTGTGTGTGTGTGGGGTTTCCCTTTTTCCATGCTTTTCTGTCTAAGGTGGGTTTGGGTTTTCTGCTTGTGTATGTCCTTTTGCCCTGCTTTTCTGTCATGTGTTTTGGGTGTTGTTTGCCGGGTGTTGTATGTCCTAGTACCATGCTTTCTGGCTAGTGTTGTGGTTTACGCTGTGTGCTTTTCCTAAACCATGCTTTTCTGTTTTGTGGTTTTGGGGGTTTTTTGCTTTGTGTATGCCCTATTGCCACGCTTTGCTGGGGGGGGGGTTTGGGGGGTTGTGTGTGTGTGTGTGTGTGGGGTGTGTGGGGTGTGGGGGTTTTGGGGTTGGTGTGTGTGTTGTGTTTGCGGCTGTGTTTTATGGGCCTGTTTCCAGCTTGGCTGTTCCCCCGTGTGTGTGTGGTTTTCTGCTGTGTGTATGTTCCCATTACCATGCTTTTCTGGCATATGCGGGGTGGTGGGGTGTGTGTGTTTTGTGTGTGTGTGTGTTGTGTGTTGTTTTGGTGTGTGTGGTGTGTGTGTGGGGTTTTTCTGCTTTTTGTATTTCCCAATTTCCCTGCTTGTCGGGGAAAGTGGGTGTTTTGGGTTTTGTTTGCTGCTGTGTGTTTGTCCTTTCCCCTGCTTGGGCTGGCTATGGGCGTGGGGTTTGCTTTTTGGTGTATGTCCCATTACCATGTTTGTTTTGTCTATGTGCGGGGTGTGTTTTCTGCTGTGTGTATATCCAAATTTCCATACTTGTTTTTGGGCTATGGCGTGTGTTTGTGTGTTTTGGGTGGTTGTGTGTGTGTGTTTTGGGGGTGTGTGTTTTGTGTTGTGTGTGTGTGTGTGTGGGGTGGTGTGCTTGCTGCTGTGGGGGGTGTCCTTTACCCCTGCTTGTCTGTTTTTTTGCGTGTGGTGGGTGTGTGTTTGTCGGTGGATGTCATATTACCCTGGGTTTTTTTTATGTGCGTGTGTGTTTGCTGCTGTGGGTTTTGTCCCATTTCTTGCTTTTCTGTCTGGGTGCCTGAAATTTTAGGGGGTTTTGTATTTCCCCTTTTCCCTGCTTTTCTGTCTATGTGTGTGTGTTTGCTCCTGGGGTTTTCCTATTACCTGGGTTGTCGGTCTTTGGGGTGTGTGTTTTTTGTTTGCTGCTGTTTTGTGTATCCCGGTTTCCCCTTTGTTTGTCTATGTGGGTTGGGGTGTGGGGTTTGCAGCTGTGGGTTTTATGTCCCTTTTACCCTGCTTGTCTGTCTATGTGTGGGGTGTGTGTGGGGGTGTTTTGGGGGGCGTGTGGGGTGTGTGTGTGGGTGGTTTTGTGTGTTGTGGTTTTGTGTTTTGTGGTGTTTTATGCTCTGTGGTGGCCCGTTACAATGTTGTCTGTCTAGTGGGGTGTGTGTTTTCTGCGTGTGGGATGTCCTATTACGATGTTTTTCTGTCTATGGGGGTGTGGGGTGGGTTTTTTGTGTGTGTATGTCCCATTACCATGCTTGTCTGTTGTGTGAGGGGTGTGTGTGGGGGTTGTGTGTGTGTTTTGTGTTTTGGGGTGTGTGTGTGTTGTGTGTGTGTGTGGGTGTGTGTGTGTTTTGTGTGTGTGTGTGTGGGGGGGGGGGGGGGGTGGGTGTTTGTGTGGTTGTGTGTGTGTGGGGTGGGTGTGTGTGTGGTCTGTGTGTGTGTTTGGGTGTGTTTTTGTGTGGGGTGTGTGTGTGTGTGTTGGGGTGTGTGTGGGTTTTGTGTGGTGGGTGTGTGGCTGCGTTGTGTGGTGGTGTGTGTGTTGTGGGGTGTGTGTGTGTGTGTGTTTTGGGGGGTTTTGCTGCTGTATTAGGGCCTTTTACCAAGGTTGTCGTCTATATGGTATGTGTTTGCTGCTGTGTTTTATGTCCTATTTTCCATGGGTTTTCGGGCTATGTGCGGGTTTTTTGGGGTTTGTGCTGGGGTATGTCCCCCTTTTCTATGGGTTTTCTGTCATGTGTGTGTGTGTGTGTGGTGTGTGTGTGTTGGGGGGGGGTGTGGTGGGTGGGTGGTGGGGTGGGTGGGGTGGGTGGGTGTGGGGTGTTGGGGTTTGGGGGTGTGTGTGTGTGTGGGGTGTGGTTTTGTGTGGTGTGTGGGTGTGTGTGTGTGTGTGGGTTTGTGTGGTGTGTGTGTGTGTGTGTGTATATTCTTTTTTCCATGCGGTTTGTCTATGTGTGTGGGGTGTGTGTGTTTTCTGCTTTTTGTGCATGGCCATTGCCATGCTTGGGCTTCTATGTTGTGGGGTGGGGTTTGGGGTGTGTGTGGTGTCCTATTTTCCAAGCTTGGTTTTCTAGGGGGGTTTTGGGGGGTGTGTTTTTTGCTGCTGTGGTTAGGTTTTAGTCCATTTCTTGGCTGGGTTTTTGGGTTTTGGTGTGTTTTGCTGTGTGCAAAACTATAACCATGCTTTTTCTGTCCCAAAATTTTGTGGGGGTGTGTTTTTCTGCTTTGGTATGCCCTATTGCCACGCTTGTTTTCTATGTTGTGTGGGTGGTGGGTGGGTGTGTGTGTGTGTTTTGGGTGTGTGTGTGGTGTGTGTGTGTGTGTGTGTGTTGTTGTGTTTGTGGTGGGTGGGTGTGTTTTGTGTGTGTTTTGGGGCGGGGTTTAGGGCCTATTAACCCTGCTTTCGGGCATGGTGTGTGTGTTTGCTGCTGGGGTAAAGTCCTTTACCCTGCTTGTTGGGCTAATGCGGTGTGTTTTGTGTGTGTGGGTGTGTGTGTGTGTGTGGTGTGGTGGTGGTGTGGTTTTTGTGTGGGTGTGGGTGTGTGTGTGTTTTTGCCCCTTTTGGATGTCCTATTTCCATGCTTGTCTGTCTTTTGTGTGTTTTGTTTTGGGGGTTTTCCCGCGGGGGGTATGTCCATTTAACCCTGCTTGGGCTGTCTATTGCGTGTTTTTTTTGGGTTTTTGGTGTATGTCCCATTTCCATGTTTTTTTGGGCTATGTGGTGTGTGTTTTTTGGTGTGTTAAGGGCCCATTACCATACTTGTCTGTCCTGGGGCTAAGGGTGTGTGTGTGTGGTGTGGGTGTGTGTGTGTGTGGTTTTGTGTGTGGTTTTGGGGTGTGTGTGTGGGGTTTTGTGTGGTGTGTGGGTGCTTCCTGGGTGTGTGTGGTCCTATTACCTTTCTTTTCTGGGCCCCATGTGCGTTTAGTGTGTGTGTGTGTGGGTGGGTGTGTGGGTGTTGGGGTGTGTGTGTGTGTGTGTGGGTGTGGGTGTGTGTGTTTTGTTTGGGTGCTTGTGTATGTCAATTACCTTTCTGTCCCGTCTATGTCGTGTGTGTTTGCTGCTGTGTTTTATGTTCCCAAATTTCTTTTCTTGTCTGTCTGTTTTGTGCCTTTAATTTTTTTTTTGTGGGGGAGGGCCCATTACCATGCTTGTTTTCTATGGTGTGTGTGTTTTGGGTGCTGGGTGTATGGGCCTATTAAACCCGCCCTTTTCTTTTTATGTGTGTGTTTTGTGTGTGTTTTGGGGGTTGGGGTTTTGGGGGTGTGTGTGTTTTTTGTGTGTGTGTGTGTGGTGTGTGTGTGTGGTGGGGTGGTGGGTGTGTGGGGGGGGTGTTGTGTGGTGTGTGTTTGGCTGTGTGTGTATGTGTATGTGTGGGTGTGTGTGTGTGTTTTATGTGTATGTTTTTTGTGTGTGGGGTGTGTGTGTGTGTGTTGTGTGTGTGTGTGGGGTGTGGTGGTGTTTTGTGGGTTTTTGTGGGGTGTGGGTTTTCTGCTCTGTGTTGTCCCTTTTCCATGTTTGTCTGTCTATGGGTTTTTGTGCGGGTTTTCTGGGTGTGTTTTCCCCATTTTCGATGCTTGTCTGTCTATGGGGGTGTGTTTTGTGTGTTTTTTCAGGTGTGGTTTTATGTCCCAAATCCCTGCTTGTCTGTCTATGTTGTGGGGGTTTGTGCTGTGTGTATTATATTACCCTCTTGTCTGTCTAGGGGGTGTGTGTGTGTGTGTTTGGGGGTGTGTGTGTGTGTGGTGTGTGGTGTGTGTTTTTGTGTGTGTGTGTGTGCGGTGTGTTTTGGGTTTGGTTGTTGGGTGTGGTGGTGTGTTTGTGTTGTGTTGGGGGTGTGTGTGTGTGTGTGTGTATGTGT
>JAFLJL010014454.1:33158-35658 GCA_018398815.1 Conus ventricosus | reverse complement strand
ATAACTATTAATATCAGAGTTAGGTTTGCCCTGCTTGAGATGGGCACGATGACAGAATCTTTCCAAACAGATGGAGTCTTCCCATCATCCAACATTTTTTCATAATGGTATACAGAAATGTTGTAAAATTGATTGGAAGGTTCCTTAACATTTCGTTTGAGACTGCGTCTAAACCAACTGAAGTTTTCTTTGTTGGCAATGACGATATAGCATTTCTTAATTCTTCTAACGTTATTTCTGCATTTAAATAATGTTCGTTGTTTTCTTCTGGGTCAGAATAGATATGGTCATTTGACTGGTCTTCCCTCAAAGTTTCTGCACTTTTCTGAGAGACTAATTTTGGAGCTATTTTTTGCAAAAAAATCACCAAAAAGTTCAGCTTTTTGAGCTGATGTTGGAATTGTTCATGCCCGACGTGATTGGATAAGCGGGTAAATGTATTCCATATTTCATTTCGTGTATCTTTGTCCATACCTTTTTGAAATCTTTGTTATCATTGACTTCATTTACACAAAATGATGACCAGTAATCGCTTTTGGTTTTCTCTATAATCCTAGTACTTTCATTTTTTGCCCGTTTCATGGGGAGTAAGTCATCTACTTTTTTTTCTTTTGCGTGTATTTTGAACTTTGATTTCTTTTTATTAACAGCATCTTTGCAGGATTCCGTCCACCAGACCTTGCCAGCATGTTTAGAGGATTTTGTCTGACTATATTTTGGAATTGCCTCGGTTGCAGCTTTCAAGACCGATTCATAAAAGTTACAATACATTTTATCAATATCTGGGTTCTCCAGCATGCTAACATTAAAGGACATTAAAATGGACTTGAATTTATCCCAGTCAGCTCGTTTATAATTAAATTTAGGGATTTTATCCCTTGTATCATCGTGCAAAATTGTAAATCTCTCAAGGAATGGTAATTGGGAGGTGATCGCTACCTAATGTGTTATTATGAACTTGCCAAGTACAGCTTGTCGCTAGTGATGGCGAAATCAAAGACAGGTCAATAGCAGATCGTTTGTGGCTTGGAACATCAGGCAATCTAGTTATGGTTCCATCATTTAGAAGAAAGAGTGCCGAGTCCGAAATATTCTCCACTAGACGATTGGAGCTGACCTTAGGGCAGCCACTATCCCAAAATGGGGCGTGTTCATTAAAGTCACCGGCTACTAGCCACTTTTCATTTTGGGTACCCAGGGTACGTAGCCAGTCACTGTTACAATCGTCAACACCTTTAGGGAGATAAACAGAAAGAATATTTAAGATTAATGAGTTATCAAATTTGACACAAGCTGCACAAGAGTGGATATTTGGCGCAGTCGATGTACTGGCGTTGAAATTGGATGGTAAGATAGCTTTTCATGTACATAGATGGCACAGTTCACTTTTCCTGTTTCGTCAGAGAGATGATACACTGGAGGGTAGAAGTAATGAGCGAGACGTGTAAGTTCATCTTGGACACATTTAGTGACTGAAGAACAAGCACTGTATAGGAGTTATTCTCTATGTGTTCTTGAAAGTTCACGATATTGGTTGACACTGATCGACAGTTCCATTGTAAAATGTCTATTTTTGATTTGTTAGTCATTGATACAGATGACATTCAAAAGCTAAAGAGAAAAAAAAACAATATTAAAATAAAATAAAAATAAAAATAAGTCTCGATAAATACAAGTTAAACTTTGAAACAAACTACAAGCACAGCAATGGAAAGAAAAGAAAACACGAGGTTAAATTAAACTACAGTTGTAGAGTAGTTTCAATAATGGCGAATTGGAGAGATACTATCATTCAGCTGGTAGAAGACGATCACGGGAACCAATCGAAAAAGATGTCAGGTCTTCTCGGTGGGAAAGGCGGCATGGGCAGAAAGTGGTCCATGTGATAGTACCGAGGTCTCAGTCTGCCGTCCTGATGGCGTTCTCTTGGATGTTCTGATTGTGCCGCCTTTGTTTCGTCCAGAACAGGTAATGCAGATGGCGTCCAAGGTTGCCGGCAAAAACGCTCGAGCCTCTTGTGGAGGATGAATGTTGTCCCGCATGTATTGTCTCTTGCTGTTGATGTTTTCGTGAGACACAAAGGAGACATTTTTGACATTGTGAAGACTTGAAAGATTTGCAGCATTAAAAAACTTCACGTTTGTTGTTGAGATCTGAGAGGCATGTTGGTGCTACCTTGCTAACGACAATACGCATTGTAGGGTGTTTCTTTTGGAGGTCTTTCACCAGGTTGATGAATATGTTTGAGGTAGCTGTTGGATCTCTTGATGTTTTAAGGTCATTTAAACCCACAGGAGTACAACAACATCATAATCTGGGAGAGTATTGTCAAAGAGCAGATCTTTGCATTCTCTGATAGTGTAAATCTTCTGGTTCCTGACAACAAGACCGTAGGCATATCCTAAACGATCTCCAGAAACTCCATTCAATACAGAGTCATGCAACACTAGAACCTGGGGTAGATCTGATGTGCTATCAGGTTTAGGTGTGTTTGACTTGT
>JAFLJL010014454.1:10000-20000 GCA_018398815.1 Conus ventricosus | reverse complement strand
CACACACACACACACACACACACAATGGATATAACCCAAGTAACCTGCCTATATTCTTTCTGGGAGGACGGGAAATTTTTTATAAACTTGAAGTAAAATTTTTAGGTGTCCTACTTACACCAAAACTAAACTGGAAAAAACATATTGACTCAATTGTTACTAAAGCAGTTAAAAGTTTGAATTTTCTAAAAATTGTCAGTCATTCTCCATGGGGACAGGATCCTAAAGTTTTGTTGCATTTAGCAACCAGTCTTGTACGATCAAGATTGACTTACGGACAGGAAGTATTCTTTTCTGCTTCGCGATCGCATTTAAAGAAACTTCAAAGAATTGACAGTAAAGCTGTAAAGTTGGCCCTGGGTGTACCTGTGCACACTAAGTCCTCTGAAGCTTATAAGATAGCAGGCCTTTTGCCACTTGATGAAGAAAGGAAAATAAGTTCTGTAAAATATGTAGTGAGACGGATTGCGGTGGACGACCTTGAAGAGTTAAATACACGATCCGACATTGATTTTTCGAAAAATGCACAGAAAAATTCAAATTTAGAGACGCTTCGTTCATATGTTTCAGACGTTTTTAATTCATCAAAGATTGACCCATACGAGGTAGCGCCTCGCGTACTGGTTCCGCCGGTACCCCCTTGGGAACTAACGGAAGTAACAGTTAACATTTTTTCTTCTGATCTAAATAAAGCGATTTCGCCGCATGTGTTAGCAGCATCTGTCAAAATTGACATGGAAGAAAAGTTTACTAACTATTTGAAAGTATACACTGACGGCTCAGTTCTTGATGATGGTAGTGCGGGATCTGGCTTTGTAATTCCAGATTGCAAAGCTGAAAAATCATATTATTTAGGTAAGGGTCATTCCATATTTACAGCTGAACTAGTTGCTGTCCTGATGGCATTAAATTATTTAATTTCCTTGCCAGTCTCAATATTTAATATCCTGTTTTGTGTTGATTCACAGTCAGTATTAAAAAGTTTGTATTGTTTTGAAAATTCACAAAGAGAGGAATTATTATTTGAGATTAAGTACATGTTGCACTGTCTTTACATGAAAGGTACTAATGTTGTATTTTCTTGGGTTCCATCGCACACCTCCTTCGTTTTTAATGATCAAGCAGATAGAGCAGCAAAAAGGGGAGCAAAGAATATATTTGGTAGTATTAAGGTTGATTGTCCTTTATCATACAAGGAAATTAATCATATAATCGAGAGGGATTTCTGGAGTCAATACAGTTCCTCATCAAAACCTCGTCAGCAAACTCTGTCAAACTTTGTGTCAATTAGCCGACCGGTTTCTAGCCTGACTTTTAGACTTTTATGTAATTCCCTACGAACCAAGTATTGCCAGACTGTTAAGTGCGTATGTCGTGGGGATCTTTCAGTTCAACATGTGATTTTTGATTGTGAACTAACGAAACCCTTTTTGAATGGTGTTATACCAAGTGCTGACACTGGGCATGTTAATGTGTTTGACTTTTTAGATTCGTTGCCAGTTGTTTCTCTTGTTAAATTAACGAGTAACCTTTTGGGAAGTCCATTAAGGAACATTTTATAATCATAATCGTAAGTTAGATTATTTTAGTTATTTTTATCTAATTTTTCATAGTTACTGTCCTACAATTCATCTATGCTTTATTTATGTTCCATGTAACCACATCGTCCTCTTTTCTTTTATAATAATAGTCTAAAATTGTAAACAATATGTTATTTAGACGTCTGCAATCACCTATATGTGTGACGAGACGTAAAACAGAATTCCTTCCTTCAACACACACACACACACACACACACACACACACACACACACACACACACACACGCGCACTCACACGTAGACAGACAAGCATGGTAATAGGACATACACACAGCAGAAAGCACACACACCACATAGACAGACAAACATGGTAACAGGACACACACAGAGCAGCAAACACACACACACACACACACACACACACACACACACACACACACACACACACACACACACACACACACACACACACACATAGACAGACAAGCATGGTAATAGGACATACACACAGCAGCAAACACACACACATAGAAAGACAAGCATGGTATTAGGACATAAAACACAGCTGCAAACACACACACACATAGACAGACAAGCATGGTAACAGGACACACACACAGCAGCAAACACAAACACACTCTCATAGACAGACAAGCATGGTAATAGGACATACACACAGCAGCAAACACACACACACATAGACAGACAAGCATGGTAATAGGACATACACACAGTAGGAAAAATTCAGGCACACACAGACAGACAAGCATAGTAATAGGACATACACACAGAAGCAAACACACACGCACATAAACAGACAAGCATGGTAATATGACATACACACAGCAGCAAACACACACACACACACACACACACACGCACATAGACAGACAAGCATGGTAATAGGACACACACACAGCAGCAAGCACACACACACACACACACACACACACACACACACACACACACACACACACACACACACACACAGACACACACACACACACACACACACACACACACACACACACACACACACACACCACACACACACAAACAGACATATACAGACAAGTGGAATAGGATACACAAGCAGCAAACACACACACACACATAGACAGACAAGCATGGTATAGGACACACCAGCAGTAAACACAACACACACATAGACAGACAAGCATGGTATAGACATACACACAGCAGCAAACACACACACACACATAGACAGACAAGCATGGAATAGGATATACACACAGCAGCAAACACACACACACATAGACAGAAAGCATGTAATAGGACATCACACAGCAGCAAACACCACACACACGACAAACACGCATGAAAGACACACACACACACACACACAACACACACACACACACACACACAACACACACACACACACATACACACACACACACACACACACACAAACACACACACACACACACACCACACAACACACACACACACACACACACACACACACACACACACAATACACATCACACACACACACACGCAAAACACACACACACACACACACACACACACACACACCACATAGACAGACAAGCATGGTAATAGGACATACACACAGCAGCAAACACACACACACATAGACAGACAAGCATGTAAGGACATAACACAGCAGTCAAACACACACACACCACATAGACAGACAAGCATGTATAGGACATACACACAGCAGCAAACACACACACACACATAGACAGACAAGCATGGAATAGAATACACACAGAGAAAACACACACACAAGACAGACAAGCATGTAATAGGACATACACACAGAGCAAACACACACCACACAAAACAAAAGACACAACAACAACACACAACACAACACACACACCACACACACACACACACACACATAACAACACAGACACACACACACACACCACACACACACACACACACACCCCACACAAACACAAACCACACACAAACACACCACAAAACACACACACCACACAACACAAACACACCACACCCCCCAAAACACCAACCACACACCACACACACACACAACAAACCCACACACACACACACACACACACCACACACACACACCCACACACAAACCCCACACACAACACACCACACAAAACACACACACACATAGACAGACAAGCATGGAAATTTAGACATACACACAGCAGCAAACACACACACACATAGACAGACATGCATGTAAAGGACATACACACAGCAGAAAATTTCACAACACAGACAACACATAGTAAAGGACAACACAGCGCAAAACAAAACCACAACAACACAAAAACAACACACACACAAACACACACACAACACACACACACACACAACACACACACACACACACACACCACACAACACACAACCACACACAACACAACACCACAAACAGACAAGCATAAACCACACACACGCAAACACACAAAACCCACACACACACACACCACACCCCCCACACACCCCAACAACACACACACACACACACACACACACCAACACACCACACACACACCACACACCACACAGCACATAGAAAACAAGATGTAATAGGATATCACACAGCGAAACACACCCCCAAATAGACAGACAACATGGAAAAGGGACATACACACAGAAAAAACCCACAAGACAACAACATGGTAATAGGACATACACCCAGCAGCAAACACACACAACAAGACAACAAGCAGGTAAAGGCCCATCACAGAACACAACACACACACACACCCACACACACACACACACACACCACACACCACACACCACAACAACCACACACACACACACCACAACCACAGCAAAATAGACAACAACAGAAAAACACACACACACACAACACACACACACAAACAACACATAAAACACACACAGCCCAAACACACACACCACACAACACACACACACCACACACACACACACACATAACAACAAGAAAAAGGAATACACACACAAACAACACACCACAAACAACAACAAACAAAAAACAACACACAAACAACACACCACAAACAACACAAAAACAACACACACACACAACACACACACCCCAAAACCACACAACCAACAACATGTAAGAAAGCAAAAAACACAAACACACACACAAACCACACACCACAAACAACAACATAAACACACACACCAACACAACACACAACAACAGCATAAACAGACAAGCAGTAAAGGACATACACACAGCAGCAAACACACAACACAACACCCCAAAAACAAAACAAACACACACCCAAACACACACACACACAACAACACACACACAACACACACACACACACCACACAACACACACACAAAACACACACACACACACACACACACACACACACAAAACCCACCACAACACACACCAAACCACAACCACACACACCACACACACCCCACACAGACAAAAAGGGAAAACACACACACACAAACACCCCAACAAACAAACCCACTAAGACAAAACAAGAAAAACACACACCACAAACCCCAACATGACGGGCAACCGAAAAAACCACACACAACACACACAAAAGACAACAACAAACACAACACACCACACGCACACACACACACCACACACAAACAACACATAATAGGAACAACCACATGACAAACACACACCAACAACAACAAACAACACCACCAAACCCACACACACACACAACAAAATAACAAACACACACACCAAACACAACACACACCAAAAAACCCCAACAGAAACAACACACAACAAACACACACACACTAGACAGACAAGCATGTAATAGGACAACACCAGCGGGAAAAACAGCACATAACAGACAAGCAGATAGAAAAACAAAACACACACCAAAACAGACACATAACGGGACAACATGATAAACACAAACCACACACACACCCACACACACACACACACACACCACACACACACACACACACACACACACACACACACACACACACACACACACACACACAAACAACACACACACACACACACAACACACACCACAAACAGACAAGTAAAGGAAACAGCAAACCACACAACAACACACACACACACATAGACAGACACACATGGTAAAGGACAACACACAGAGCAAACACACACACCACATGACAGACAAGCATGGTAATAGGACATACACACAGCAGCAAACACACACACCACATAGACAGACAAGCATGGTAATAGACATACACAGCACAAACCCCACACACACACACACCACACACCACACACACACACACACACACACCAACACACACACACCACACACACACACACACAATAGACAGACAAGCTGGAATAGGACATACACACAGCACAAACACACACACACATAGACAGACAACATGGTAATAGGACATCACACAGCGCAAACACACACACAACACAACACACACACACACACAAACACACACACCACACACACACACACACAAACACACACACACACACAAACACACACACATAGACAGACAAGCGTGGCAATAGGCATACACAAAGCACAAACACACACACACACATAGACAGACAAGCATGGTTATAGACATGCACACAGCAGTAAACACACACACACACCATAGACAACAAGCATGGTAATAGGACATACACACAGCAGCAAACACACCACACACACATAGACAGACAAGCATGGAAAGACAACACACAGCAGAAACAACACACACACAGACAGACAAGCATAATAGGACACACACAGCACAAACACACACCACATAGACAGACAAAGCATGGTAATAGACACACACACACAACACACACCACACACACACACACCACCACACAACACACACACACACAACACACACACACACACACACACACACACAACACACACACACACACACACAACACAAACAACAACACACACACACACACACACACACACACACACACACACACACACACACACACACACAAACACACACACAACACAGACACACACACACCACAAGACAGACAATAATAGAAACACACACGAAAACACACACACCACATAGACAGACAAGCATGGTAATAGGACATACACACAGCAGCAAACACACACACATAGACAGACAAGCATGGTAAAGGACATACACACAGCAGCAAACACACACACACACACAAACACAAAACATGGTAATACACAACACAGACACACACACACACACACACACCCACACACACACACACACACACACACACACACACACCACACACACACACACACACACACACACACACACACACACGCAATAAACAACAACAATAAAACAACAACACACAAACACACACACACACAAAAACCACAAAACCAACACACACCAAACACACACAACACACAAACAACACACCACACCACACACACACAAACAACAACAAATAACAACCACACAAAAACAACCCACAAACAACAAAAAACAACACAACAAAAAAACACACAAACAACAACAATAAAACAACACACACACAAAACACACCACAAACAACAACATGAAAGAAAAAAACACACACCCCAACCACACACCACAAACAACAACAAAAAAACAACAACACACAACACAACCAAACAGCAAATGTAAGAAACAACAGCAGAAACACACACACACAACACCCCCACACACACACACACACACAAACACACACACAACACACACACAACACACCACATAACAACAAAAAAAAACCACACAGAAACACACACCACAAAAACCCAACAAAAACAACAACACAAACCAAACAACACCACAAACAACAACAAAACCCAACACACACACAAACAAAAAAACACACACACAAGACATAGAACAAAAAAGCAACCAAGAAAACAACACCCAAACAACACAAAAACTACACACCAAAACCACACACCACAAACAAACAAAACAACAAAACACAAAACCACACCACACACACCACACACACACACACACACAACACACCACAACACACACACACACACCCACATAGCAACCATGGATAGACTACACACAGCAAACACAACACACATAGACACAACAGAAAACAAACACACCCAAAAACACCACCCACATAACAACAACCAACAAACACACCACACAAACACCACACCACCAAACAAACACAAAACAACACAACACAAACCACACCCACAAACAACAACCAAACACACACACAAAAACACCACACAGACAACAACAGTAATAGGACAACACACAGGCAAAACACACACCAAACACAACAGGAATAGACATAAACACAGCCAAACACAACACCCCCAAATAGACAAAAGCATGTAAAGAAACACACACAACACAAACAACCAACACACCACCAAAACAAAACAACAACAAACAACCACACACACAACACAACACACACACATAGACGAAAGAGTAAAGGAAACACACAGCAGAAAACACACACAGACAGACAAGCAGAAAGACATACCACAGCACAAACCACCACATAACAGACAACAGTAAAAACAACAACAGCAACCACACACACACACACCACAAACAACAAAAAAAGACACACACACACACACAACACACACACACACACACACACACACACACACACACACACAACACACCACAACACAACACATATAACACCACACACACACACAACACCCACACACACACACACACAACACACCACACACACACACACACACACACACACACACACACACACACACACACACACACACACACACACACAACACACAACAAAACACACAAGACACAACACAATAGACAACAAGCATGAAAGACCACAAACAGAAAACAACAACCACAAGACAACAACAATGACAGACAAAGGAAAACACACAACACAAACACACACACACACACACACACAACAACAAACACACACACACAACACACACACACACACATCACACACACACACACACACACACACACACAACACACATGGTAATAGGACATACACACAGCAAAAACCACACACGCACAAAACGCAAGACAAACAAACACAGCAACACACACACAAACAACAACACAACACACACAGCAGCAAACAACAACAACACAAGCGACAAAGGCAACACATACACACACACAACACACACACACACAGCACAACACATAACACATACACACAGAGAAAACAGGCACACAACAACAAATCATAGACAACACAGGAACAACACACAACAGCCGAACAAAAACACACACACACACACAAACACACACACACACACACACACACACAGCACAAACACACATGAAGACACAACACAAGCAGCAACACGACAACACAAGCACAACACACACACACACAACACACAGCAAACAGACACACACACACAACACACACACCACAAGACAACAACAACACAGGACACACACACAGCACAACAAAAACATGCACATAGACAACAAGCAGCAAAGCACACACGACACAGCAGCAAACAGAATGACATACACACAGCAGCAAAACACACACACAACACACACACAGACACAACATCACACACACACACACACACACACACACACACACACATCACACACACACACACACACACACACACACACAACACACAGGACAAACACACACACAACACACACACACAAGAAGCAAGGTAAAGGACATAACACACAGCAAACACACACGCACATAGACAGACAACATGGTAAATAGGACAACAACAGCAGCAAACACCACACAACAACAACAGTACACGACAACATCACAGCACAAACACACACACACCACACAACACACACACACACAACACCACACACACACACACAACACACACACACACACACACACACACACACACACACACAACAAGACACACAACACACACACAACACACACAAACACACACACAAAACAAACAACAGAACACAACACAACACACACAACACCGCACACCACCCCACACACACACCACACACACACACACACACACCACACACAACACACACACACACAACACAACACAACACACAAACACACACACACACACACTAGACAGACAAGCATGGTAATAGGACATACACACAGCAGAAACACACACACAACATAGACAGACAAACATGGTAATAGGACACACACAGCAGCAAAAACACCACACACACACAAAACACACACACAACAACACACACAGCAAACACACAACACACAAACACACAACAGCACACACACATAACAGACAAGCTGGTAATAGGACACACACACAAGCAAACACAACACCATAAAAAGACAAGCATGCTATAAGACATAAAACACACTGCAAACACACACACACTAGACACACAACAGGTAACACGACACACACACAGCAAAAAACACAAACACACACTCATAGACAGACAACATGTAACAGGACATACAACACAGCACAAACACACACACACATAGACCAGACAACATGTAATAGGACATACACACAGAGAAAAATCAGGCACACACAACAGAGAACAGAATA
>JAFLJL010014454.1:2500-5000 GCA_018398815.1 Conus ventricosus | reverse complement strand
ATACACAAAGCAGCAAACACACACACACACATAGACAGACAACATGTTAAAGGAAAAGCACACAGCAGTAAACCACACACACATAGACAGACAAGCATGGTACTAGGACAACACACAGCAGAAAACCCACACACACACACACATAGACAGACAAGCATGGCAATAGGACTACACACAGCAGCAAACACACACACATATAGACCGACAACATGGAAAAGGACACACACACACACCCCACACACACACACACACACACACACACACACACACACACACACCCCAAAACACACCCCACACAACCAAAAACAAAAACACACACACACCACACACACACACACACACAAAACACACACACACACACACACACACACACAAACAGAGAAGCATAGAAATAGGACATACACACAGCAGCAAACAAAACACGCACATAGAAAGACAAGCATGGTAATAGGACATACACACAGCAGCAAACACACACACATATAGACAGACAAGCATTGTAAAAAGGACATACATACAGCACACACACACCACAAAACACACACACAACACACACACACCCCACACCACACACACACACACACACACAAAGCTTTCACCACACACACACACACACACACACACACACCACACACAACACCCAAAACACAAAACACACACACCAACACCCCCACACCCACACAAAACACACACACACAACACACCCCCACAAAACACACACACAACACACACCACACACACACACACCCCACACACACACAACACACACACACACACACACCACACACACACACACACACACACACACAAAACACCACACACACACCACTCACACGTAGACAGACAAGCAGGGAAATAGGACATACACACAGCAGAAAGCACACACACCACATAGCCCAACAAACATGGTAACAGGACACACACAGAGCAGCAAACACACACACACACACACACACACACACAAAACACCCCCACACACCACACACACACACACAACACACACACACACACACACACACACCACACATAGACAGACAACAGGTAATAGGACATACACACAGCACAAACACACACACATAGAAAGACAAGCATGGTATTAGGACATAAAACACAGCTGCAAACACACAACACACATAGACAACAAGCATGGTAACAGACACACACACAGCAGCAAACACAAACACACTTCAAACAGACAACATGGTAATAGGACATACACACACAGCAGCAAACACACACACACATAGACAACAAGCATGGTAATAGGACAACACACATAGGAAAAATTCAGGCACACACAGACAGACAAGCATAGTAATAGGACATACACACAGAGCAAACACACACGCACATAGACAGACAAGCATGGTAATATGACATACACACAGCAGCAAACACACACACACCACACACACACCACGCACATAGACAGACAAGCATGGTAATAGGACACACACACAGCAGCAAGAAACACACCCCCCACACACACACACACACACACACACAACACACACACACACACCACACACACAAAACACACACACACCCACAACACACACACACACACAACACACACACACACACACACACCCACACACACACACAACACACACACACCACGCGCACATAGACAGAAAGTATGGTAATAGGATATACACACAGCAGAAAACACACACGCACATAGCAGACAAACAGGTATAGGACATACACGCAGAAGCAAACACACGCACATAGACAGACAAGCATGGTAATAGGACATACACACAGCAGCAAACACAAAACCACACACACATAGACAGAAAAGCATGGTAATAGGTATACACACAGCAGCAAACACACACACACATAGACAGACAAGCATGGTATAGGACATACACAAAGCACAAACCACCACACACACACACACACACACACACACACACACCACAACACACCACACACCACACACACACACACACACACGCATATAGACAGACAAGCATGGTAATAGGACATACACACAGCAGCAAACACACACACGCATAGACAGACAAGCATGGTAAGGGACATACACACAGCCGCAAACACACACACACCCACACACACACCACACACACACACACACACACACACACACACACACACACACACACACACATAGACAGACAAGCGTGGCAATAGGGCATACACAAAGCAGCAAACACACACACACACACATAGACAGACAAGCATGGTTAATAGGACATGCACACAGCATTTAAACACACACACACACACACACATAGACAGACAAGCATGGTACTAGGACATACACACAGCAGCAAACACAACACCACACACATAGACAGACAAGCATGGCAATAGGATATACACACAGCAGCAAACACACACACACACACATAGACAGAGAAGCATGGTAATAGGACATGCACACAGCAGCAAACACACACACACATAGACAAACACGCATGGTAATAGGACACCACACACACACACACACACACGCACACACACACACACA
>JAFLJL010014453.1:7500-47351 GCA_018398815.1 Conus ventricosus | reverse complement strand
TTTTCACCTCGCAGTTCCTGAAATTGTAGAATGAAATCGCCATTATGTCATCGAACAGATCAAAGCCCTGATGCCTTCAAATTGAATCCGCGACATTTCAATCGCTGTAGGAGTTCCCAAACTGAAACTGAGTAGGGGTGGGTGGGAAAGAGAGGGAAGATTGTAGGACGGGGGGGGGGGGGGGGGGGGAAGAAGGAGGTTGACCTTGAAGAAGTATAATCCATCCCACACATCATTTCGTCATCGTGTACAAATGCTAATATCAATAATTTGAATTTTACCCTTTCTAAGCATCAGAGGCGGGGATGGTCCCGAGGGAGGGGAGGGAGGGGGGGGGGGGAGAGGAGGAGGGGGGGGGGGGAGGGAGAGGAGGAGGGGGGGGGAATAACTGCAGGAGGTACATACTCCCACTTCATTGTCGTGTCTTCGTCGTCTACGAACGCTTGAAATCGATTGTTTGGTTTTCGTTTCTTGACAACAATAGTATGATTTAACATGTCTGATGCCAATACAGAAATGCCAGTCTGTTTCCAAATCGGGTTTTCGTTTCTTAACAACAATAGTGTATAATAAACATGTCTGATGCCAATACAGAAATATCAGTCTGTTTCCAACCAAAACAACAATCTTCAAAAACTGACACAGGTGTTCAAGAAACCCATGATTTGATACAGGTCTTCAGTGAGCCCCATAATTTGCCGGTGTGGTACCGATTCGCCTATTCCCATTTCGCCTCAATTTGCCATTGGTCTTCAAGACCCCCACCCCCCACCCCACCCCACCCCAAAAAAATTGGCCACTGGTGTGTAAGAACCTCCGAAATGTGACATAGATATTCAAGAACTACCCCAAATTGACACAGGTGTTTAAGAACCGCAAAAATTTGACAATGGTGTTCAAGAACTTCCATGATTTAATACAGATCTCCACGAACCCCAAAACTTTGCTTGCCACTGAAATTTGACAATGGTATTCAAACACCCCCAAAATATGACAATGGTATTCAAACACCCCCAATTTTGACAATGGTATTCAAAGAGAGAAACCTAACACAGACCGCCGTGTTACTGAAAAGAAGTTAACCCCCCCCCCTCACACACACACACACACACACACACACACACACACACACACACACACACACACACACACACACGCACAAACGCACGCACACACACACAACACACACACACACACACACACACACACACACACACACACACACCGCTCGCACGCGCACACACACAAACACACACACACACACACACACACACACACACACACACACACACACACACACACACAACACACACACACACACAGACACACACACACACACACTTCTTTTTTTCATTACAGACCGGAAGGACTGTGTTTTTTGACAGCACGATTTCCATCCTGAATCAACACACTTCCAGTTTTCCTCACGACGAGTTTGATGGATAGATTACTGGAAGCCATTTAACAAAATACCTTTGACATTGGGATTTAAGGAAATCGCTCAAAGATTGTCTTAATAACAATGCAGCTCCGGGGGGAGAGGGGGGTGGGGGGTGGGGTGGAGATTGACAGTGATGTTTTTTGTGCTAGGAAATGAAACTGACAACAACGGGACTTAACCGGCCAAGTGTGTGTGTGTGTGTGTGTGTGTTGTGTGTGTGTGTGTGTGTGGTGTGTGTGTGTGTGTGTGTGTGTTATGAAATTTAATACTACCTTTTTACGTTGACTGTAACTTTTCTAAAGCTGAAAGAATTCGACAAGAGAGAAAGACGAACTGACACTGTGGGGGGGGGGGGGGGGGGGGGGGGGGGGGGAGGGAGGTAGCGAAATGACACATCTGTAACCAACTGAAAGAAAGAGTGGGGGGGGGGGGGGTTAGTGAAATGACACATCTGTAACCAACTGATAGAAAGAGGGGGGGGGGGGGTTAGTGAAATGACACATCTGTAACCAACTGATAGAAAGAGTGGGGGGGGGGGGGTAGTGAAATGACACATCTGTACCAACTGAAAGAAAGAGTGCGGGGGGGGGGGGGGGAGTGAAATGACACATCTGTAACCAACTGAAAGAAAGAGGGGGGGGGGGGGGGGCAGCGAAATGACACATCTGTAACCAACTGAAAGAAAGAGGGGGGGGGGGGTAGCGAAATGACACATCTGTAACAACTGAAAGAAAGAGTGGGGGGGGGGGGGGGGGGGGGGTCGTGAAATGACACATCTGTAACCAACTGAAAGAAAGAGTGGGGGGGGGGGGGGGAGCGAAATGACACATTTGTAACCAACTAAAAGAAAGAGTGGGGGGGAGGGGGAAGCGAAATGACACATCTGTAACCGACTGAAATAAATAGAAGGGGGTGGAAGGGGCAGCGAAATGACACATTTGTAACACTTAAATAAATAGAAGGGGGGGGGGGGGGCGAAAATGACACATATGTAACCAACTGAAAGGAATGGGGGGGGGGGGGGGGGGCGAAATGACACATCTGTAACCAACTGAAATAAATAGAGGGGGGGGGGGGGGGTGCGCGAAATGACACATCTGCAACCAACTGAAATAAATGGAATGGGGGGAGGGGTGGTGGTGGCGCGAAATGACATATGAAACCCAACTGAAAGGAATAGGGGGGGGGGGGGGGGGGGGGCGAAATGACACATCTGTATCCAACTGAAATGAATAGAAGGGGGGGGGGGGGGGGGCGCGAAATGACACATCTGTAACCAACTGAAAGAAAGAGGGGGGGGGGGGGCGAAATGACACATTTGTAACCAACTGAAATAAATAGAGGGGGGGGGGGGGGGGCGCGAAATGACACATATGTAACCAACTGAAAGGAATAGCGGGGGGGGGGGGGGGGGGGGGGGCGAAATAACACATCTGCACCCAACTGAAATAGATAGAAGGGGGGCGGGGGGGGGCGCAAAATGACATCTGTAACCAACTAAAATAATAGAAGAGGGGGGGGGGGGGGGGGCGGGGCGCGAAATGACATATCTGTAACCAACTGAAAGAAAGAGTGGGGGGGGGGGGGCGAAATGACACATCTCTAACAACTGAAATAAATAGAAGGGGCGGGGGGCCCCGAAATGACACATCTGTAACCGACTGAAATAAATAGAAGAGGGGGGGGGGGGGGAGCGCGAAATGACAATATGTAACAACTGAAAGGAATGGGGGGGGGGGGGCGGGCGAAATGACACATCTGTAACCAACTGAAAGAAAGAGTGGGGGTGGAGGGGGGGGGTAGCGAAATAACACATCTGTAACCAACGGGAAAGGAATAGGGGGGGGGGGGGGGGGGCGAAATGACACATCTGTATCCAACTGAAAGAAAGGGGGGGGGGAGGGGGGGTAGCGAAATGACACATCTGTAACCAACTGAAAGAAAGAAGGTGGTGGGGGGGGGGGGGGGGGGGGAGGAGTAGCGAAATGACACATCTGTAACCAACTGAAAGGAATAGGGAGGAGGGGGGTAGCGAAATGACACATCTGTAACCAACTGGAAAGAAAGAGGGGGGAGGGGGGGGTAGCGAAATGACACATCTGTAACCAACTAAAAGAGGGGAGAGGGGGGGGGGAGCAAATGACACAACTTAACCAACTGAAAGAAATAGGGGGGAGGGGGAGGGGGGTAGCGAAATGACACATCTGTACCCAACTGAAAGAAAGAGGGTGAGGGGGGGGGGGGGAAGCGAAATGACACTTCTTCACCAACTGAAAGAAAGTGTGTGTGTGTGTGTGTGTGTGGGGGGGGGGGGGGGGTAGCGAAATGACACATCTGCAACCAACTGAAAGAAAGAGGGGGGGGGGAGCAAAATGACACATCTTTAACCCAAAACTGAAATAAATAGGGGGTGGGGGGTTGTTAGGGAAATGACACATCTGTAACCATCTGAAAGAAATAGTGGGGGGGGGGGGGGGGGTGCTAGGGAAATGACATATCTGCAACTATCTGAAAGAAATGGGGGGGGGGGGGGGGGGGGGAGCAAAACGACACATCTGAAATTTAAACTGAAAGAAAGGGGGGGGGGGGGGCGCAGCGAAATGTCACATCTGTAACCAACTGAAGAAAGAGGGGAGGGGGGGGGGGGGGGGAGGAGCGAAATGACACATCTGTAACGAACTGAAAGAAAGAAAGAAGGGGGTGGAAGGGGGACCAAAAATGACACATCTGCAATCAACTGAAAGAAAGAGGGGGGGGGGGGGGGAAGGGGAGCGAAATGACACATCTGTAACAAACTGAAAGAAAGAGTGGGAAGGGGGGGGAGGGGAAGCGAAATGACACATCTGTCACCAACCGAAAGAAAGGGGGGGGGGGGAGGGGGGAGCGAAATGACACATCTGTAACCAACTGAAAGAAAGAGGGGGTGGGGGAGGGGGAGCGAAATGACACATCTGTAACCAACTGAAAGAAAGAGGGGGAGGGGGGAGGGGGAGCGAAATGACACATCTGTATCCAACTGAAAGAAAGAGGGAGGGGGGAGGGGGAGCGAAATGACACATCTGTAACCAACTGAAAGAAACAAGGGGGGAGGGGGGAGCAAAATGACACATCTGTAACCAACTGAAAGAAACAGGGGGGGCGGGGGGGGGGGGGGAGAAGGGAACGAAATGACACATCTGTAACAAACTGAAAGACAGGGGGGGGGGGAGGGGGAGCGAAATGACACATCTGTAAACCAACTGAAAGAAACAGTGGGGAGGGGGGAGGGGGAGCGAAATGACACATCTGCAACCATCTGAAAGAAATAAGGGGGGGGGGGGGTGTTAAGGAAAATGAACATTTTCTGCAACCATCTGAAAGAAATGGGGGGGGGGGGGGAGCGAACGACACATCTGTAACCAACTGAAAGAAATGGGGGGGGGGGGGGTAGCGAAATGTCACATATGTAACCAACTGAAAGAAAGAGGGGAGGGGGAGGGGGAGCGAAATGACACATCTGTAACAAACTGAAAGAAAGAGGGGATGGGAGGGGGAGCGAAATGACACATCTGTAACCAACTGAAAAGAAAGAGGGGATGGGAGGGGGAGCAAAATGACACATCTGTAAACAACTGAAAGAAAGAGGGGATGGGAGGGGGAGCGAAATGACACATCTGTAACCAACTAAAAGGGAAAAGAGGGGAGGGGGGGGGGGTAGCGAAATGACACATCTGTAACCAACTGAAAGAAAGAGGAGGGAGGGGGCAGGGGGAGCGAAATGACACATTTGTAACCAACTGAAAAAAAAGGGGAGGGGCGGGGCGAAGTGACACATCTGTAACCAACTGAAAGAAAAGGGGAGAGGGGGGAGGGGGTAGCGAAATGGACACATCTGTAACCAACTGAAAGAAACAGGGGGGGGGGGGGGGGAGGGGGGAGGGGGGGGTAGCGAAATGACACATCCGTAGCGAACTGAAAGGAAGAAAGAAGGGGGTGGAGGGGGGAGCGAAATGACACATCTGTAACCAACTGAAAGAAAGAAGGGGGTGGAGGGGGTAGTGAAATGACACATCTGTATCCAACTGAAAGAAAGAGGGTGAGGGGGGGGGAGCGAAATGACTCTTCTGTCACCAACTGAAAGAAAGAGTGCGTGTGTGTGTGTGTGTGTGTGTGTGTGGGGGGGGGGGGGGGGGGTTAGCGAAATGACACATCTGTAACCAACTGAAAGAAAGAGGGGGGGGGGGGGGAGCAAAATGACACATCTGTAACCAACTGAAATAAATAGGGGGTGGGAGGTGTTAGGGAAATGAACATCTGTAACATCTGAATGAAATGGGGGGGGGGGGTGTTAGGGAAATGACACATCTGCAACCACCTGAAAGAAATGGGGGGGGGGGGGGGAGCGAAACGACACATCTGTAACCAACTGAAAGAAAGAGGGGAGGGGGGGGGCGAAATGACACATCTGTAACCAACTGAAAGAAAGAGGGGGGGGGGGAGTGAAATGACACATCTGCAAACCAACTGAAAGAAACAGGGGGGAGGGGGGAGGGGGAGGGGGAAGCGAAATGACACATCTGTAACCAACTGAAAGATACAGGGGGGAGGGGGAGGGGGAAAGCGAAATGACACTTCTGTCACCAACTGAAAGAAAGAGTGTGTGTGTGGTGTGGGGGGGGGGGGGGGCTAGCGAAATGACACATCTGTAACCAACTGAAAGAAAGAGGGGGGGGAGCAAGATGACACATCTGTAACCAACTGAAATAAATAGGGGGTGGGAGGTGTTAGGGAAATGACACATCTGTAACCATCTGAAAGAAATAGGGGGGGGGGGGGGGGGTGTTAAGGAAATGACATCTGCAACGATCTGAAGAAATGGGGGGGGGGGGGGGGGGGGAGCAAACGACACATCTGTAACCAACTGAAAGAAAGAGGGGATGGGGGGAGCGAAATGACACATCTGTAACCAACTGAAAGAAAGAGGGGAGGTGGGGGGGAGCGAAATGACACATCTGTAACAAACTGAAAGAAAGAGGGGAGGGGGGGGGGGGGGGGAGCGAAAACGACACATCTGTAACCAACTGAAAGAAAGAGGGGAGGGGGGCGAAATGACACATCTGTATCCAACTGAAAAAAACAGGGGGGAGGGGGGGGGGGGTAGCGAAATGACACGTCTGTAACGAACTGAAAGAAGAAAGGAGGTGGTGGAGAAATGACACTTATGTCACCAACTGAAAGAAAGAGTGTGTGTGTGTGTGGGGGGGGGGGGGGGGGTTAGCGAAATGGACACATTTGTAACCAACTGAAAGAAAGAGGGGGGGGGGGGGAGCAAAATGACACATCTGTAGCCAACTGAAATAAATAGGGGGTGGGAGGTGTTAGGGAAATGACACATCCGTAACCATCTGAAAGAAATAGGGGGGTGTGTGTTAGGGAAATGACACATCTGCAACAATCTTAAAGAAATGGGGGTGGGTGGGGTGGAGCGAAACGACACATCTGAAACCCAACTGAACGAAATGGGGGGGGGGGGGGGGGGGGGGCAAAAGCAAAATGTCACATCTGTAACAACTGAAAGAAAGAGGGGAGGGGGGGAGCGAAATGAACATCTGTAACCAACTGAAAGAAAGAGGAGGGAGGGGGCAGGGGGAGCAAAATGACACATCTGTAACCAACTGAAAAAAAGAGGGGAGGGCGGAGCGAAATGACACATCTGTAACAACTGAAAGAGAGAGGGGAGGGGGGGGGGGAGCGAAATGACACATCTGTAACCAACTGAAAGAAAGAGGAGGGAGGGGGCAGGGGGAGCGAAATGACACATCTGTAACCAACTGAAAGAAAGAGGGGAGGGTGGGGGCGAAAGGACTCATCTGTAACCAACTGAAAGAACAGGGGGGAGGGGGGGAGGGGATAGCGAAATGACACATCTGTAACCAACTGAAAGAAACAGGGGGGAGGGGGGAGGGGGGTATCGAAATGACACATCTGTAACGAACTGAAAGAAAGAAAGAAGGGGGTGGAGGGGGGAGCGAAATGACACATCTGTAACCAACTGAAAGAAACAGTGGGGAGGGGGGGGGGGAGCGAAATGACACATCTGCAACCAACTGAAAGAAAGAGGGGAGGGGGGAGGCGGAGCGAAATGACACATCTGTAACCAACTGAAAGAAAGAGGGGGAGGGGGGAGGGGAGCGAGATGACACATCTGTAACCAACTGAAAGAAAGAGGGGGAGGGGGAGCGAAATGACACATCTGTAACCAGCTGAACGAAAGGGGGGGGGGGGGGGTTAGTGGAATGATACATCTGTAACCAAAACTGAAAGAAAGAGGGGGGGGGGGGTAGCGAATGACACACCTGTAACCAACTGAAAGAAAGAGGGGGGGGGGGGTAGTGAAATGAGACATATGTAACCAACTGAAGGAAAGAGGGCGGGGGGGGGGGGGGGGGTAGCGAAATCACGCATCTGTAACCAACTGAAATAAATAGGGTGGGGGGGGGGGGGGTGAAAATGACAGATCTGTATCCAACTGAAGAAAGAAGGGGGGGGGGGGGGTTGTTGTGAAATGACACATCTGTAACCAACTGAAAGAAAGAGGGGAGGGGGGAGGGAGGGGGGGAGCGAAACGACACATCTGTAACAACTGAAAGAAATAGGCGGGGGGGGGGGGGGGGGGGGGGGACGTGTACAATGAAGGGATTGAACCTGGAAAGAGAAAGTCCCCTTAAACCGATGTTAATGCCAATGTCGATTGATTTGGCTGAATGGACAAAGACATTTCGTGTCAACCCACCCCATCCCCACCCCCTTCTCGGCCTTTTCTATTTTGCCTTTTCAGTTTTCACCTTCATGACAGAAACAGACTTTTGTCATCTGTCCCTTACCCATTTCTCTCTCCCCCCCCTCTCTCTCTCTCTCTCCCTCCCCCCCCCCCCCCCCCTCTCTCTCTCTCTCTCTCTCTCTCTCTCTCTCTCTCTCAGGTTAGTGATACAGATATTCATTGTATTCACATTACATTCACGTTTTCAACGTAGTCAGTTGGTGCATAAAGTGACGGAGGATGAGAGACGGTGGAGTGTGAGATATGTTTATAGTGTTTGTGTATTTGCAAATGCTGTCAAAACAAAAATGAACGCCACGTCAGTGCAAACCAAATCCTGGTGTATTCATCAAATGTTTTCCCCTTGTCTGTCTCTCCCTCACTCAGGTCCTTATGGTCGAAGCTTCATCTTCAGCAAGCGTGACGTGTACAGGCTGGGGGGACAGGGGGTGGAGAGAGGATACCTGTCCACGTCCACCAGGAGTTCCTGGGCGCCCCTGTCAACCCGCTGGCCGCGGTGCACGTGCGGCAGGGCACCGCCACCTTCTTCTTTAAAGGTCAGCACATGGGACAGCTTTTGAAGGATGGGGAGCTTGGGATGGGGGGTGGGGGGTGGAGATGTGGGACGAGAACGTGTGCGGGAGGGGGTGAGGATCAAGGGGAGAAGGAAGGAGGGTGAATGAAGGACGCATGGGAGGTACCGCAGGAAATTCTGGTACGGCGAGATATCAATTTTACAATGTGACATAAAGTCAGATTGCAGTTTCTAATTGGTTGAATATATGGTGTGTAAAAACACACCATATATTCAACCAATTAGAAACTGCATAGCAAATCTTTACTGGAATCCATCAGTATTTCTTCAGTAACTGAATTTTCAACAGAAGGACTTCTGACAGTATATTTGGATACATCCAATATTCGCTTCTCATTTAGTGGTCATATATTTCTTTCTTTATAACATCTATAAGTGTTTGTATGAACTGGTACTCCCAGAGCTAATTTCATGGCCTTACTATCCAAGCTTTGCAATCTCTTTAAAAGAGAATTAGGTGCAGAGAAATACGCTTCCTGCCTATATGTCAATTCCGATCGGACTAAAGAGATGTATGGATATAAAAGGGTTATAACAGACCTGACCCATGGTCCACAACATATAATTTTAAGAGCATTGAATCTTTTTCTTGTCTTGTCAATCAAACTTTCAATATGTGTTTTCCAGTTCAGCTTAGGAGTTAAAGAATGTCCCAGGAATTTAACTTTTTGTTTGTATTGTAGAATCTGACCGTCTAGCAAAAGCGAGGGTAGTATCTTTGGGTTCTCAAAATTGTTAAACAACACAAGATACGTTTTTTCTCCAGGTAGTTCTAATCCATTGTTCTTCATATATATGGATCATTTATCCATTCCTTTTAGTATAACATCTATACAAAGTTTGTTGTTCTTTTATTGGAATGCTTCCTTAATGTACAGTTAATCCAAATAGCGACATCATGTGCATACTGAACTACATGCGTTGCTTTTGACATAGATTTGGGAAGATCATGGATTAGGACTGTGAACAGCATGGGAGCAATAACTGATCCCTGAGGAATACCCATATCTACAAAGTGGCCAAAGGGGCAATAAACTGCTAGAGGCCAACCTTGTCAGGGACAACGATTGAAGGAAGGTTCCGCCATTACCTCCCCTGACCTGAATCACGTGGGCAGAGGGGGTTTTCAAGCCGTTAACATCTGACTTCTCTGAGCCGTTAACATCTGACTTCTCTGAGCCGTTAACATCTGACTTCTCTGAGCCGTTAACATCTGACTTCTCTGAGCCGTTAACATCTGACTTCTCTGAGCCATTAACATCTGACTTCTGAGTCGTTCCAACTCATCACAGTCAGTTTCACAGACAAAAGCTCTAAGCATTTGACCGCAGGCCCTCTTAACAGCAATAACAAGGACAACAACAACAACAATGATAATAAGAAGAGGCATTATGCAATAATACATGTGTAAATGAAGAACTCTCACGGTGCCACGGTGCTCTCTACCCAGCATTCAGTGGATGCTCATCAAAAACCAGCTCCGATGGACAGGGCACGTTGTCCGTATGGAGGACAGCAGAATTCCCAAGATGCTGCTCTATGGACAAGAAGGACAACGTGACCAAGGAAGGCCTCTCAAGAGATACAAAGACACCTTGAAGACCAACCTTAGAAGCTGCAACATCGACACTGCTTTCAGGGGAAATGTCGCCCTTGACACAGAACACTGTGATAGCAACGGTGCATCCAGGGCACAAAAAACATTCGAACGCAACAGAGCAGTCGCCATCCAGGAAAAGAGGAATCGGCAAAAACGGAGCCCACCCTCGCAGAACTCCATTCCATGCAGGGTCTGTGGACGACTTTGCGCACCAGGAATTGGTCTTCATTCTCACATGAGGACCCACATCAGCAGATGACCTGCCTGCCTACTCTTCCTGCGGACACGACGGGAGAATCCATAATGATTGACAGAGCTGGCTGCTTATAGGCTTCTGTTCTTATAAGATATACCCAGAGGCATAAAAAACGCGAAAAATAGAGACAGTGCACAATTGTTCATACTGTGAACAGGACGTAAGCAATGTCGTTGGCCGTGCAACATTAGCAGTACGTGGTGTCTTGGCCGGTTGTAACATCGTTAACAGTGGGTGAATGTTGCCCGGTCAGCGTTTTTGGCACGAGGAGTGCATTTTGCCATGTGGACTACCTACGCCCGTGCATCAATGTGAATTGCAACTCAATGGGGCCCCCCATTGTGGGGCTATAAATTTCCAAACCCCAAAAAGTTCAAATTATCCCTTCCAGCGGCGCCAACATAATGCCGAGACTTTTCGTCAAGATCGTTGCATAGCAATGGGGCAACTGCAGGCCGGGGTTCCAATGAGGCAGGTCGCTATCGCATTCGGAGTCCACATTTCAGCGTTTTATCGCCTTCTGGACCGCTTTCAAGCAAGAAACACCAGTGATGACAGACCGAGGAGCGGCAGACCGAGGGTCACCACAGCAGCCCAAGACCGCCATTCCTGCGTCAGCATCGACGGGAGCCTTACCAAACCCCTGCCCAACACAGCCAGGAACACCGTCGGCAACCATAGCAGGCCAATCAGCAGCAGGACCGTGCGTCGCCGACTGAACACAGTTGGTCTCCAATGCAGGCGTTCCAGCCCGGCGACCTATCCTGACACTCCAGCATCGCCAGAACCGTCTGCAGTGGGCACTGATCCACGTGCATTGGCGCCATCGGGACTGGGGCCGAGTCCTCTTCAGTGATGAAAGCCGTTTCTGCGTCGACCCAGTCGATGGCCGCATCCGGATCTGGAGAAGAGCGGGGGGGAATGCTTCACGGATGCCAACATCACCGAAAGGGACCCATGGGGTGGTGGTGAAAGCATCATGATCTGGGGGGCTATCGGCATGAATCGCTGTATTGGTCGAGTCATCTTCCAGAATGTGGGTCCAGGACGTGGTAACGGAGTCACTGCTGTTCATTACATCGACCAAGTCTGAGGCCCCACATCCTGCCGCATTTCCAGCGGCATCCACAGAACCTGTTTCAGCAGGACAACGCAAGGCCGCACACTGCCGTGCTACGCAGAACTTCCTGAGGCAGAACAACATCAATCTGCTGCCTCACCCAGCCCGTTCTCCCGACCTTAACCCAATAGAGCATTTCTGGGATGCCTTCAGAGGCAGTTGAACCAGCTCAACCCAGACCCCAGACAGCAGCTCAGCTTGCTGTCGCTGTGGGCCAGGTGTGGTGGCAAGTCCCCCAGAGGCAGACCAACACTCTGGTGCGCTCGATGTACCGCAGGTGCACAGCTGTGATCAATGCTCGAGGTGGTCACACCAGATACTGACATTCTGCTGTTAACACAGGGTCAAGGTCAAGTTCATGTGACCTTATTTTCTACCAGAATGAACTTTGAAAGGACACTTTTGCGGTGTTTGATTGCTTTTTCTCACTTTCTATTACCAGTTCAAAGGAATCGTTGGCCAAATTACATCAAAATTTCTATACAGTTTGTTTTCGCGTTTTTTTTATGCCTCTGAGTGATAGTCACCCTACTAACTTTGGAAACAAACAACGGGCAAACAACGGGCCAGAATAGCTCAGCTGGGTGAGCCCCAGACTAATAATTCTGGTGATCCTGGGGTTGTCAGTTTCAATCTCTCTTGTGCCGTTTCGGTACAGGTGGGACTTTTTTTTTCCTCGGAGGTAACATTGGTTCTGACTTCATTTTCCCAAAAGTCCTTCAAATGAGGTTCCGTGTATGAATGCAAGCCTTATATCTTGCACATACATGAAAAAAAAAAGCTATCCACAGCTTTCGGAAGAGAAAGCCAGTTTGGCTATTTATGTGGATGTCACGTTACACATAGCAATTGAAAGAATAAAGAAGGAAAAAGCTGAGTTATTGATACTGACTGAATGACGAAGGAAACAAGTGAATGTAGCGCCAGCAGGCAGCTCTTCAGTCGGCTCTACCCAGGTAGGCCCGCTCTGCAATGTCCGTCCATTGTTTCCCTGCTCGCTTCGCAATGTCCGTCCATTGTTCCGATGCCCGCTCCGCAATGTCCGTCCATTGTAGGCAGCCCGTTGTGTAAACGACAGCGTGGATTGTTAAGTGTTTAGAACTACGTTTCTAACCGAGGATAGGCGCTATATAAGTATTCTAAACAATATTATTAAAAGTAAAATCATGTAATGTAGAAGGACCGTTGATATCTTTAAAACAGATAATTTAGATAAACATATACTGTACGTATCTTTAAAACAAAGAAAGGAGCTGATGTTCGTTCATCGAAGTCGCTCTTTAACAAATACGGTGAGGTACACTGACAGTACCTTTTAAACAAACGTTTAAGGAGACATATACTGACCGTACTTTTAAAACAAACAAATAAGGTGACATATTCTGTTCAAACATTTCAATCAGTTCATGTGATGCAAAACTGACAGTACCTTTTAAGCAGTCATAACAGGACGTTAACTGACCATACCTTTTAAATAAACAAACACGGTGATATATACTGACCTTATCTTTTAAACAAGCAAACGATATGACATATAATTTGACGGCACCTTTAAAACAAACAAGGCGACATACATTGGCCTTATCTTTTAAACAAATGAATAATGTAACATATAGTGACCGTACCTTTAAGCAAACAATTAAGGTGACGAAAACTGACTTTGTCTTAAAAACAAACAAATAAGGTGAGATATGGTGACCGTACCTTTAAACAAAACATTAAGGTGACCAAAACTGACCTTATCTTTAAACAGATAAAAACAATAAGGTGCAGTTTAGTGACCGTACCTTTAAAGAAACAAATGGGGTAACGTATAGTGATTGTAGCTTCAAACAAACAATACGATGACGTATAATGACCACACCTTTAAAACAAACAAGAAGATGACGTATGATGACCGTACTTTTTACACAAACAAGTAAGGTAACGTTTAGTGACCGTGCCTTTAAACAAACAAATAAGATGACTTACACGGCACGCACCTTAAAACAAACGAGAAGATGACGTATAATGACCGTACTTTTCAACAAACAAATAGGGTAACGTATGCTGACCGTACCTTTATCAAACAAACAAATAATCAAGGCGACAAGAATATCTCCGTGAAACACAAGATCAGGTTCCTGCGGGCTTCGGCATACATTATCTTTCTGTGCACATGCGAGACACGAACCCTAACAGTACATCTGGAATGAAGAACCCAAAGCCAAGGATATGAGGAATGACCGCGAAGTGCTAAACATCGGACACACTGATCATATTTCCAACCAGCAAGTGCGTGAAACTGATCATATTTCCAACCAGCAAGTGCGTGAAACTGATCATATTTCCAATCAGCAAGTGCGTCAGTCAGGAAAAGAAAACAAGATGCAAAGCATATAAACGTACTCCTAGTTTATCCTGAATACGCGTGAGATATTCCATAAAGAGGAAAAACCGTCTTGGGCTGGTGTAAACGTTAGTAATGGCTATTCTGGTAAACATCGGCCATCACCTGTGACCTATAATGAACATACACTTTTCAAAAAGATCGGCCAAGAACTTTCTGAGATTTTCCATAAAGAAGAAAACCATTATGGGCCGTTAGTAACGGCTATAACGGTAAACTTAAATTAAACAACGGGCATCACCCGTGACCGATAATGAACATGCCAACAAATTTTCAGAAAGATCGGCCACGTACTTTGTAAGATGTTCCATAAAAAAGAAGAACCGTTATGGGCCATTATAGCCGTTAGTAACGGCTATAACGGTAAACTAAAACATCGGGCATCATTCGCGACCCATAATGAACATACCTACAACTTTTCAGAAAGATCAGCCAAGTACTTTCTGAGATATTCCATAAAGAAGAAAAACCATTAGGAGCCGTTATAGCCGTTTGTAACGGCTATAACGGTAAACTAAAATGTCGGCCATTATCCGTGACCATAATGAACATACCTACAACTTTTCAGAAAGATTGGCCACGTACTTTCTGAGATATTCCATTAAAAAAAAAAGAAAACCGTTATGGGCCGTTATAGCCGTTAGTAACGGCTATAACGGTAAACTAAAACATCGGGCATCATCCGTCGACCATAATGAACATACTTACACATTTTCAGAAAGATCGGCCAAGTACTTTCTGAGATATTCCATAAAGAAGAAAAACCGTTATGGGCAGTTATAACCGTTAGTAATGGCTATAACGGTAAACTAAAACATCAGGCATCATTCGTGACCCATAATGAACATACCTACACATTTTCAGAAAGACCAGCTAAGTACTTTCTGAGATATTCCATGAAGAAGAAAAACCGTTACAGGCCGTTACAGCCGTTAGTAACGGCTATAACGGTAAACTAAAACATCGGGCATTATTCTTGACCCATAATGAACATATCTACAAATTTTCAGAAAGATCAGCCCAGTACTTTCTGAGATATTCCATAGAGACGAAAACCGTTACAGGCCGTTACAGCCGTTAGCAACGGAACGGCTATAACGGTAAACCAAAAAACATCGGGCATCATCCGTGACCCATAATGAGCATACCTGCTAATTTTCACCAAGATCGGCTAAGTACTTTATGAGATATTCCATAAAGAAGAAAAACCGTTACAGGCCGTTACAGCCGTTAATAACGGCTATAACGGTAAACTAAAACATCGGCCATCATCTGTGACCCATAATGAACATACCTACAAATTGTCGAAAGATCGGCTCAGTAGTTTTTTTCTGGAGCGAGTGGAACACACTTTGACCACGGACGGACACACACAACACACACACACACACACACACACACCACACAACACCCCAAGAGAGAGAGAGAGAGAGAGAGAAAGAGAGAGGAGAGAGAGAGAGAGAGAGAGGAGAGAGAGAGAGAGAGAGAGAGAGAGAGAGAGAGAGAGCATTTTTGCATAAAAATCCACACACTTATTCCCATGGTCTTTCCACTGAAAGAGCCAGTTTTGACAAAGTATTTCTTTTTTTTAAACTAGTCTCTTTTTCCGCCGAACAGTTCATCATATAATAAATAGTTCGCGATCCTTCAAACTGACTATAAAACGTGTTCTGAACACTCACTCAGTTTATTGCCTAGGATCAACTAAATATTTGTCCATCATCTGTCCATATAAACCATCTATCATGAAATGCTTTGTTTTCCATTTAAGTGTTGGCCAGAAAACCACAATATGATTAAAAATATAGCGAAATAAAACTTTTGGGGTAATATCGAGGACAATATTGTTTTTTCCACAACCAGTCGCCCACAAATCAATGAGCAATGAGGAGTATTTGTCAAAAAGTATTACCTGCTCCAATGTTTTTATAGAATACTTTAATCTAATCCAGGTTATTATTTTTATCATACTCTCCCGTCAAAAAACTTGATCATATAATAAACCCTACGATGCCTAAATGTGTAAGATTAACCAATTCTGTTCTGTAAGATTGTTTCCTATTAAGTCAACATTGATTTTGTTGCTTGTTTGTTATGATCTTAATATCTTCACCATTGGAAGACCGACGATGGTAACGTTAAAAGAGAGAGGCTTTAAACGTCTAAGTTTTTGCCAGCTAATATTAATACCTTTTATAAGGACGTCACTACACCGCCCACAACCCATCCCCTCTCCACATCTTTTAAAGACAGAAATTTCAAATATCATTTGTGAACGAGTCCTCCTAATTTTCTGCTTGGAAAGAACTGTAAATTTTTAGAAGCTTTTTTTACAACAACAGTTTCTTTTCTGTGGAAGATGTACTGTTTTTCTTTTCCCATACGCGTTATTTCAATTTCTTTTTATTTCAATTCTTTTCCCGACTATTGTTCGTCCCGGCATAAAGACTTACAATGTAAAGGGCCAGAGTTGAATACTTTTTCTGAAACTTTTTTTTGACGGCAAAAATATGGTAATGGGCTTATGATTCAAATTTTATTTCCTCCCATTCTAAATTATTGGTACTAAGTGCCATTTCGCTGTCAGGTTTTCGAACTATTTTAAATTCATACTATACAGGCCACATTATTTGCTTCTACATTGCGTAGTGTGTTCTAGTTTAGAAACTTTTTTGGATGTCTGCCAACCTCTTTTGCTCTTATGCGTATTAATAATCACCAACTTAAGTAGTACTCAAAACATACAAAGCGCCTATCTCCTCACCGTTTTGTTCAAGTCCGCACCGTCTTGCCAAGGTCATTTAATTTCCTAAAGTTATACACCTTACAGCGCCTAAATGTAACTCCTGGTTCTTCTGCCCACGCGACATTTTTAGAACAACAAATTATATTATTTCCAAAACACTGTGTAGGTTATCCACATTTCCACAACTTTCCCCGCTATGTCTTTGATTTTTAAATTAAATGATAGCCAACCCCCCACAACCACAATCTTTTTAAACTTAAAATAAGGGAATTGTATAATTTCATAAATCGCAATATTCAGCTTTCCTTCCCCCTTATGGAGGAGGCGCTCCTTAAAACCAGTTGAGGGCCATCCCGTCAAATAAGTTTTTCATCAGTGCATCAGCGTCATCCAAAAATAACATAGATAATGAATGTAATACGGCAAAGGATCCGAGCTGACTTTTCCCCCTCTTTCCCCCTCATAAGTAGTTTGGGTTGGTGTAACTCTTAAATTTAAAAATTTGTTAAGCTGTAAAAGCCAAACATTTTACCCTAGTTCTTTAATCAACATAGTACCTACTACTTCTTCCAGCATGAATGTTAAAACACATTGTTGTTAGATTCGCATTGGTAAGTTTGAGAGTAATTGGTCCGAAGTTACTACAACTACTCATTGCTTCTATTAGTGAGCAAAAAAAAAACCCGTAATAAAAACCATCAGCTATTGGTTAACTTGCCTAACTAATGTTTCCTGCATTATATCAATTTTTTGAATCATATTATTCTTCCCCTGATTCACTTATATTAAACCAGTACGGACATTGGTAAAAAATTTCATGATGCAAACCATTTTGGCACCGCATTCGATATCAAAGCATGTTTCTAAAAAAACGCATGACTGGCTTTAGTAGTTATTGTTAACAAACATTTTTTTAAAACAAAATTAAAAAATGAGTGCAATCAAATAAACTGATCCTAGGCTGTGCAACATATTCTGTTGGGTGGCCGCACTACAAATCAAATTAAAAATATAGTCCACTGACACCAACCCTCGACAATTGCGTGCCCCCAGACTGCCTCATTTCATCAAAAAAAAGGATGAGTAACTCCATTGAAGAGCTAACTAACCCCTTAACCAACCCCTACCCTATTGAAAAAGAGAACATCCATAAAGCGGTGGTTAAGTCAATATCACGATGCATTTTTAACAGAACCATATTAAACTTTGGCTGTGTTATTTGTGCATCAACTGGGTGGGAAGTGTCGTAGCTGATCACTAAATCAATCTGATCCCTTTGGTGAGGTCAGTGTACAGAATTCTTTCTATTACACAAACCTTTTAGACGTAATTTTGAACTGAACTGCAAGCAAAACCAATACCGAATACAAAACGTTGTACACACACATGGTGGATCCATTCAGCAGACAGAATAGAACCATGAAGGCTTTTGAAAGGATATTGTAACGAATTCATATAAGACAACAAGACAGACTTTAGAACAAAAGTAGTATCTTAATCATTCATGGCCTAGCGTCATTTTAATTCGGGGCCAACGCACAGAAAGTATAACTATTACTGGGCGGTCCTCCATTCAAAATTTTTCGGCCCGGTCCATAAGAGGCATAGAGCATAAAACAGCATGGACAACAATGTATCTTAAAGAAACACTTCTAAGGGCCTAAATAAACGGGAAAAAGAACAATAAACGACTCAAATCGTTACTTACTTTATGGGAGTTGAGTTTGCAAGGTCAGCAAGCACAGGCGAAGAATCGCGCATAACTGAACATATCCCATCAATATGAACTGAAAGATCCTTCAATACTATGTCATTTGAACGCACGAAAAAACAATACTATGCAAATTCAAGAGGACGGCCATTAATTCTACAGTTGATTTACCTTCAAGTATTCCAAAGGTAACCAACAGGTTTTAGCAATACGCAATAATCCGAAAGTAGACTTTTGCTGTTTGGCACTGGTTTATACAATGCAGCCTTCTGAACTCAGGCACCAGATCGTGAACAATAAAAAACAATAAAAGAAATACATTATAGCAGGCAATGAACAGAAGTTGGGAAAAACGACATAAATTCTGAGCCAGTAATATTACAAACAATAAAAGAACACCCCAGATTAGAAGTCATCCAATCCCCCGAAGTCCCAAAACCCCCAAGTCATATGAAGACCATCAGCAAAGCTCGCGGACGTCTGTTCGCGATGACCATTACTAAGAAAAACAGCTGCTTGTTCTTGGATTAACTGGCCTAGGATGTACTTTGGTCTTTATCTTACTAAAATAGTAACCCAACTAATACAAGAACTAATGTCCATAAGTGCTCGGCCATAAAGCCAACTACTTTTCTTTGCATAGACAAAAAGCAGCAGACAATACACCCCCCAAAATTCCTGTAACGCTCCACGGCTTTACCAGCTAATTTTTTAGAAAAATTTGCAAGATGAATCAAGCTGTTTTTTTTTTACACCATGATTTATCAGGCTATGGCGGTGGAGTACTGAACTTTGCAACACGCCGCCTGTAATAGCCAACTACCAATGTACTTATTGCAAATCCTAAGAGGCAGTTTATAAAACGCATGCTAATGTGACTTTCCTTGCTCTCTACTAAAAGTGTTCGTATTCGTCTGCTAGTGTTTGTGTTCATCATATAAAATTTTTTCGATAGTATCTCATATTCTAATTCACTGAGTTCGTAATTGGACTCGTTAGTATCGTCACTACTAGTCTTGCTGATGCTTTTCTTTGTTCAAGATCTTTTAGTCTTTGGGCTATCTTTCTTTATAATATCAGTCCCTAAGTTGGGGACGTCCATCACAGCCTCAACGAGTTTTTCTTTTTTCTCTTTATTATATCTCATCTAGTTCACAACATAGTTTTGGGGGTGGCTAAATGTTTGTTAATTCGCCTTTGATGGGGACTTAAAGTACGATCAAGGCTAATAATTTCTCGCAAGGGGTAGGCGGAGAGTCGTGAAAGGTCTTTAAAGCAGTTTCATTCTCTGTTTCCTTCTGAAAAACAGGTATTTCTGTTTCTTCAGTTCCTGCCTCTATTGCATTTATTATTTATTCCCATCTGCTGATAGATTAAATTCTTCAATTTTCCCCAATGTTTTTGTATAATGGTTAGCTGTTGGGATGTACCTGCAGTGTGTTTTTGAAGTTTTAGAAACTGCCTCCGCCCTTAATATTGGCCTAACAAACCAAGTCATTTTGTTTTTTGATCTTTCACCCTGATCTTTGTATAATTGTCTCTTGGCTACAAACTTAGATGGTTCTGGTTAGGTAGAGTTGTAAGGCCGAACAAAAGTTGCCCTAGTTCGTTTTTTTTACAGACCAAATGATTCAACATTTAAATTCAAAATCATTGGGTCTATAAATTCGGGAGTTCCTTGGACCTAAACTTTCGTAAAAATGATTTAACGCTTACGTTCTGTTAATTCCCTGCCGCATTGAAGCGTTTGAGCGATGTTGTAATCACAGGGATCCTTTCAACTCATGTCGTCTCCAGGTCAAAAACATCAGTAAACTTCTCACCTATCATTCTTGCCATGTTTTTAAATAATTTAACTTTTTATTTTGTTTGTCATAAAAACTGGCACAAGCACATGGCACGATTTCTTACCCCGCATATTACACTGAAAAACCCCTTGGCGTGAAGGGAAATAAGCGGACTAATACTGTTCCATAAATCCATCTACTATTGCAGCGGACAAATTCTTTACATGTCAAAATATATCGCAAAGACCTACGGAGCAAAATGACGTGATTGTGCCAGCACTCCTGCGCGTCTTACTTACTTTCAAAATAGAAGCGCACGATTCAACAACAGACAAACCCAAACATGACAGTATGATACAGAACCTGGGCGGGCATTGTTAAGAAAAAATCTATAACACTTGAGGGGCAAGAAAAAAAATCTTTACACAATGCCGACATCAATATTTTCTAAATAAACCATATTCTGATCTATATGGCTAACCGCGCAATGAAAGGGCTAGACTATGTGCGATTCAAGGAATAGACACATGAAGAAGCAACTCACACATCGAAAAGGTGCCGCAGAAACTAAAGACGGCATAAAAGTATGTGGCTGTAAATTTTGCGATTGGAAATCGCTTTTTTATTATCCATTCCCTTAGAAATTTGGTAGTTTGTTAAAAGCGCATGCCCCATACTTACAAGGAGCCTTAAAAAGACAGAACATGTCGATATGAACTAACCTTTTATAATATAACGCATACAAACTTGTTATCAGATCAACAGACACCGAAGCAAAGTACAAGCATGTTCTGTTTCAGACATCACGTTAGCGTTATGAAACGTGTTGTTAAGTCACACCCGCAAATTAGCAGGCAGATTTGAGCACGCAATAATCAGGTCAAATTTGCAATATATTAAACGAAAGAGTGAATCATCATTACAACATATCCTAGAAAACGGGCGACACTATATGGAAATTTTAGTTTTAGTAGTAAGCGGTCTTCAGCAAAAGAACTCTTAAAGGTAATTTATATTGCTGAGGTGAAGGAATGAAAAACCCATTCAAAGAGAATGTGTAAAAAGGTTTATATTAAAAATCCAAAAATCAACCGAACGTAACAATTTTTCGATTGAGAGGGCAGTCCCAACCCAAATCTATCTAAGCGGGCTTTAAACCATATCACCTTTGATGACATAAAAAACAGTTATGGAGGAGGGAGGTAGGGGGGGGGTGGGGGGGGGGAATAGAAAACCAACGTTGAACCTTGTGGCTACATATCTACCAACCTTCACGAGCGTAAGACAAGCTGAATAATTTAACCAAAAAACAACAAAAAACGGTTAATTAAAATACAGGATTGACCTAAGTTCAAAACTTGAGGATAAACAGTTACATGGAAGCGGTAGAACTAAGAGACGATCATCAACATTCACATTATGATAACTGAAGCAGAAGCCTATAAACCGCTTAATGTACATTTTCAGTTTTTAATTGAATCTGTATGCGCAGCTGACAATTCTAAGTAACGAGATTAGAACGAGAAGTCTACTAAATTATTTATAAAAAACAAAAAAAAAAGCACAGACAGATCAGGATTTAGCCAAAAGGAGCCTACAGCGCCGCCAAGAGAAGAGTATAGTAAAAGCCCTAACAAAAACACCTTTAGATTAACCAACAAAACACAAATGCAGCACGAGTACAACAAGAGCACGACCTTTCAAAATACAGCAAGCAAACGAAGGTAATCAGCCTGGCCATTCCATGCTGTATACATAAGATAAAACTGTGAGCAAATCAACTATAAGAGCTAAGTGCTCTATCACAGGAACGAGTGTAGGTCTCATTAGCACGGGCAAGGCCCGCCCCCTTCAGCTTTACCTCTAGGAGGTTGTCCTTTAGCACTCACGGACTATAGCACTCGGCCTGTGTTCATCTTAGCTGTAGGTGCTCTGCCAGCAAAAAAATAAAAACTAAACTCCAAAACAACACAGCTATTGTTCCAACTAATAACAGCTAAACTTAGATTCCTTCAAGCAGAAAAAAAATAAAAAGCGCTAGCTGACTCAACCAACACAGAAGAAAAGAATTAAATACGATCTACCACTACCCAGACAGGCCGATTTTGATTGATGACTACCAAAAGACAAAAGCATTATGATCTTCAAAAAGAAAGGCGAGGGCACGTTTTTTATTCTCACAGCCAGACGCCGAGCAGATAAAAAAGAATGCTTAACAAACGTAAACGAAACCTTACACTCCTTGTATCTAAACAAAACAGCTCACATTATCAACACCCAAAAGGTGTTAGATACTAACTTTCAGTTTATGAGTCCACGCGCAAAAAGGGAGAACCCGTCGATATATAGATACTGATTAGCCGTTGTAAATATTATATTTAAAATAACATACCTAAAGTTGTTGGCTTAGAAAAGAAAGACACCGCATTGCACAGCTATAATGAATGGCCAAGAGACCTAATTTTTTTTATGAAGGAAAGCTTGATAAGAGCGTTTTTATCAATAGCACTGACATGAAATTGATATAGACGTCATTGACCCAACAAACGAACCGGCAAGTGCTTGTGATACCATCATTAATCTCAAGTTCCCAGGCAAACAAACAATAGACCCCCGACCCTGCCAGTTAAAGTAATGAAAGCAGTTTTAATTGACTATGTAAACATAAAGAATAAAATCTAAAGTCTGGGTCTCAACTAAACAGCAGACTAATCTTTCTCTCCTCATAATGACTAAAGCACACCCGTTGGGCAGACGAACTGCTTGCACATTTGATGAACGCTGCCGCTGAAGAAGAGCTAAAATAGAAGAGGCTGTCTAGGATTGGCACAGAGGGCGAATCTTCAGAGATAAGATTAAAACAGGCTACGTATGCACAAACCGATTGTCGGCACGGCTTACATTCCGCTACCTCGGGGTTGTATTTTAAACAAAGAGGAGCAGTTTTAAAAACATAAAAAATACCAGACAACAAATGTTTCAAGTGGTCGTCCTGCAAGTCTGAGCATCATGATGACCCTCGAAAACACGCAGAAAAGAGAGACTACGCATATCGGCAATAACGCAAAGATCTTAACTTTCGTGGGGTGTCCATTTCTGAAATGTAGACCAAATTGCTACATTTGAAGAAGCACAACACACCAATAAACTTATAATTATACACATGGGAAGAGGAAACAAATTTGGTATCCAATTAAAGGTAGTCCCCTAAGAACAGTCCCAACACTATAAGGCGAACCAGCCAAAATCATGTGGACATACTCCTAAATTATACCGTCCAGCATGGCTAGTGCAGCCCCATTAACACATAGCAAACTCACCAAGTAGCAGCATTATTAGCGCATAACTTATCAAAGCACAGACCATAAACAAGAATTCTGACGAAACTGTTTAAAACAAAACAAAGAATACCAACCGCAGCTCAAAGCCTGCTGCTGAACATAAAAAAAACATTGAAGAAAAGTTCTGTAGAACCAGAAAAACAGACCTACCTAACGCCCCCCTCCACCCCTCCCCGCCAGGATCTAAAGCTTAGTTTTTAAAGGAAACTGAACGGGCTGCAAAATTCACCGATACGTATTTACCTCAGACTTCGCGTCGCTCATATTGTCCTTAATAAGGGGCCAGCACCAACAAAAACTACGAAAAAAAAAAAAAACAAACCAGTCTTAAAATAGAGTACTCATCTACAGATTGTTCCATTTGCCTCCATTATGTTAAGTTATCTGATGGCGATTATTCAGACCAGAATTATATAGAGGGGTCCATATCTGCAGAAACATTCTTAAAACGCATGCAGCAAGAGCGTAAACGCCAGTTCATACTAATCTAAACTATCTAGACATCAAAATGAAAATTGCGCCTGGAGACCCACCACAGTCATGACTCAGCCCCACTCTATTGTAGGCTTATTGCGGTTTAAGGGTCCACTCACCGACCGCAGATAATCCAAAATAAAGAGAACCATGATCACATTAAATCGGAAGTTACCCGGGAGGAGGGCGGCGCATAACAAAGCAATCTTCACCAAAAGTATGAACCAAAGACATGGAAGCTCAGCCTGTAATTCCCTTTCCTTTCACAACATAGCGAGTATATGCCACTCACCTATAAAGCAAGCACGTAACCAGAGCGGCCTTCAGGGTATCATGCATATGCAACCGATCATAGAAAAGTACATGTGTTTCACTTTTACATAAACCCTGTCTTTCCACTTTCTATCTTTTCTTTTATCTAGACTCTATCAACACATGATGGGCTCATAAGAGGCAAACGGGGTGTGGTCTATTCCAAAAAGTGTCCCAGCCCAAAAAACCGGAAAAATATTTTGACTCAACATCTTATATAGAAAAAATGGTGTTATATTCCATATGAGTAACAAGAACAGTAGGAAAGGTTTGATGTAATATACACTTCCCCCTAAAGGCGCGTTCTTTACAAGCTAGACTCCAGAGAAAGGACAATCAGTGAATCTGAATAGCCACCATGAGCGACGAAAGTCGTGGCAAAAAGATAGAGTGTAAAACGAGGGGGAGACTATCATTACACCAACTTGCAGTGTTGGCCGAATGTATGTTAGTTGTCAACGATCCTTTGGAAACCCAATAGAAAGACCATGCCATGAAACAATATAGCATGGAACGCCGCGCATTACATTTCTGCGCCCGGGATGAGATTGGGTATGCTATACATAAAGTTTACAGGAAGTACAGATTGAATTAATAATTGTCAGATTTACCACCAAGATTCAGATGATTAGACAACGGATTGCGTGGAGGATTAGTAATGAGGGCACAACAGCATCAATACTGATAACGCACCAACAACACAATACTTGGACGCATCCCAAAGATTCCCTAGATAAAAGGTCCAACTAATCTAATTCTTTAGATGCAAACAATCATAAGATGGGCAATGGCGCAATATCCACTACCCATCAGTAACTCAAGATTACACACATCATCGGCGGCGACCAACCAAAAATAAATACAAAAGGCATTAAAGTAGGTTGGGTGGCAGTTAACTAACTGCCTGATCAGCAAGCGTGATACATGACCACAGCTCAAGAATTAGATTTAGAATAAGCAAATCCACAGGAACTCCATGACTCACCAAAATGACTAATCCCTTTAGCACATAAAGTACTCAAAGATGGCTCCACGAGAACGCCCACCAAAACAAGTGTCCTAAATCTTCGAGGGCAAAAAAAAAAAAATATGTCCTGTCATTACAGACAACTACATTATTATTTAGACATTGTAAGAAGAAAGACAGCTGTACATATCGCTACATGCTCTTTTATGAATTCAAGACAGTTCAATGAAGCCCATACTCATGAAGAACACTAGATCTCAGAACAAATCCACAGATGCTATCAGAAAAAAGACTTTTACAAGCTGATGAACCACAGACTGTTTCCGGAAAGACTATGGCGAATCTCCCCACACATGCGCAAAGATGCAGATATTGGACCCCCAGAGAGAACGAAGCACTATTAAGGAAGCTGACCTTCAAACAACCAAATTATAGGACAACAGAAGATATTCATGATCATCTTTTTTAGGCATATATGAATGAAAAAACAAGAAAAGTCAAAAGGACAATCCTGTATTATTGGGTATTAAACCCGTTTTAGTGCAATAAATCAAAGCAATAAATGTTAGAGTATTCTATAAAGACTACTATAAGAGCCCACGAGATCCAGAGTCCCCATAGAGTACATTAACCAACCCACAGCTACAGATCGATATATTAAGTAGATAATAGATCATCCTACATAAGAAACATCTAATCAAGACAAGGAAAACCGCAGTGGCTAAATGGGCCCATGCGGAATGGTATGGATAACCTCCAGTATACACCTCAATGAGGTCGCCTTATGTTGCATTCAATTACAAACAAGACTGTTTTAAGGAAAGAAAGAAGGAAAGAAAAAATCTGGACAGGTGAACAGAGGAGTATGTTGTGGCAACGGTCACACAAATGTCCAGTATATTTCCGAGCCCCGGCGAACAATTTCCATACAAGACAGGCAACGGGAATATTCAATCCCTACGCAGCGATGAGCAGGTCAAACATATCACATGACAACACCAAACAAGCATGTATGGAAAACAAAGACATTTTCAACATGACAACGAAAAACTGCTATCTAATCACCAAGAGATCACACAAGACATTGTAACACAGACGACATTAGATCGAACAAAACCAAAAACGTGAGTTAGTAAGTATACACTACCAAGATTTCCCATTATGCAACTGGCATTATCGAAAAACCGACAACATAACATAAAAGAAAGCGGAACTGTGACTGAGGCGGAATTAACTGCCAGTTCTACAATTATCACCCAAGCACTTAGAGGGAGCTGGTTGTTATGTGTTGATGTCCGATTACTCCTTACACCTCACGAAAAACATCACGGTGGACACAATATTATTCTTTATTATTACACATCTATTTATTCATACAGGATCAATACATTCCACATTGGATCGGGTAGCCCATTATGCGATTGTCCACCCCATCTGCATCCCCCGGAAAAAAAAAGGAACCTTTACATTTAAACCAAACGGTAATAGTTTGCCGGTCAGAAGACCACACCATCAGGCAACATTTATTTGTTTTATTCCTCTTTTTGATTGCTTGTACAGGCTATAAAGCCCTTTAAATTCATCATATTTGCATTGCGCGCAAAACTGATGGGCAATCTTCTCCCTCTAACCCCTACTGTGATGCGAGAATTGTCAAAGCAAGCTCTCCTGTGATACTTGAAGGAGAAAAGTCCATTCAGCTAGAACAGTTTGATAAGTTTTACAACTAAAACCTGTGATCTGAGACCTCCTGGAATGTGCCTCTTCTCAAAGTAAACTCTAAGTTTTCCAAATAATTGATAACACGTTGGCCATATAAAATACGTTTTCCATCGTAGACCTTTGACTCATGCGGACCAGATAAGCGGCGCCTACGTTTGGAAATAAATCCATAGTATAGCAACAGCAACAGCAGAAGTCACTCTTTATTGTGTTAATCATAGGCATTCGTCCGCATAGCCTTGGTATCTTGCAGCCATGTCACATGACTGAGAGTTTGCGTACTTAAACTCTATTTTCGGCTAAACCATCAGAGGGTAAAACTAGAATCTCCAATTGATGGATCGTTTGAGCATTGTACTTGACATAAGAGTGGTCTCTGTAATCGTCTAGGTGCAGGTAATAAATATTGCCAAAATCGCATGTTTAGAAGTAGACCATGGACATATTTGGCTGTATTAGTATTCACGAAGACTCTTAAGTCCCGCACAAGGCTTCCATATTAAAAAAAAATGCGTTGCATGGGGGGGGCCCTTCCAAATCCTTTGAGGGCGAAAAATAGAATTATTTGAACATTATAAAAATTTCCTCCCAACTAATATTGCAACAAAATACACTACGGTCCAAACCCACGACAACTAAACCAAAACCCACCCCGAATATCCAAATAGCAACTTTATGTAATTTCTGATGGATTAAAAAAGTCACTGAATAATGGAGGGGGCAATGTCACGATATGGTATAGATGTCTGTATACAAGCAATATATGTAATAAAATTGCATGATCAACATTATAAAATGTGAAGCTTGCATCCCCCTGATCTTTATCCTGATCAATAATAATATCTCGATAATCTAACACGCACAAAGTCACTGCCTTTCATAGGCTCTTGTGCAGCTCGGCTGCTAAGTTGCTCCCTATCATTGATAAATGTACCTTTTATTCCTCTCCTCCTCCTCTCGTGCGCGGCCCGTCATACCCCCAGTTTACTAAAAGCGAAAATTACTATCCGCTCAAAGCCACTCGCATCACCACATCGGAAGCGCCGCCTATCATTAATTAGCGAGTGAAGCCATTTTTTATAAATGTATTTTTTTCTTTCTTACATTTTATATTGTCTGGAATTATCCTTCTTAACCTAAAAAATTCTTTTTTCGTAGCAAATCGCAGCTGCAATATAGCAATACAGCTTTGCGAATCCACAAAGGTCTAATTAGCCAAGGAATCACTGCTGGTTTAATTCTTAACAGATGCTTTTACCAAGCTTGAGTAATCCGATACAACTTAGTCGCTCCAATAACAGCAGAATAATACAAGGTGGTAAACAGTTTTTTCCGGAGCTTCTCCAAATTATAAAAAAAAATAAATTATAAATAATAAAAAACTATGCACATTGATGTACTACATACACAACAAGGCAGCCAAAACCTAGCCTGAACTTATGAATGACCAAGTTGATGACCCAGCTATTATGCCCGAAAAAGGAGAGGCTGTAAATTCTTTGGCAGCAATGGTTTAAAAACAAACCAGTTTCCTGGGAAACTGAAACCGAGCATAGAACAGATTCAACATATGTTCGCCGCAAGACATATTTTATAGTATCATAACAGGATGAAGTGCGCCGGCTGTGGGCTAGACATGGAGGAAAAGTGTGGGGTGCAAACGGCTCTTAGTTTGAACCCTAAACTAAAACAATTCAGTAGATTTGCTTCCCATAGAATTCTGAACACAAGATCTACTTACGTATTGATAAATTAACATAAACGCAAGATCCCCGTATTATAACTTCAAACAAAGACATTAGAGTCTCTATCTTGTGGATCTATACATACAGAATTGAGGAACATTGTATATCGCGCAATTAAACATGGATTAATAACTTTTAATCAAAATTAATTATATTTCCTACAAATGTACCGTGAGACTGGAAAATTCTGCCGAATCAGAAAAAACACAGAATCAGGTAGGAGAAATACCAGCCAGAAAATCAGCAGAAAAAAACGCTGAAACAGGGTGGAGACCCATCAAAATCCATGGGACTGGTGTAAGAATTCAGGAAGAAAATTAGCAGAGTAGGAACAGAAAAAAAAAAAAATTAAATGTTACTGATATAACTCAACATGAAACGAAAAAACACCGCCAACGCCAGAACAAGTTGATTCAATGCCGGCTATAAAAAACCCATGTTGATCACAAGAACCTACAGCCCCAAAGTCTTCAGTGGAAAATTGAACATAACAACTGTTGCCATTTTTGGCGCCAATTGGCTGCTGTTGGGGGCAGTTATAACGGCTGCAAACAATAAATAACCGAAACACCCGCAGTGCAAAAACCAAGCGAGCCCAAACAATCTCCACCCCAACCGCTAAATCCAGAAAGAATCCGAACACCAACTGCACACGCCAAAACCGCCAACATCAAAATGCCTCAATGATTGATCCAAATCATAACATGGAATAATGATTTTAAGAACTTAATATATATATAAAACCATATATATATTACAAATAAAAATATAGAACATGGCGTCATGCACCATATAAGAAAGAGACAGTCAATACCATAAAGCCAGGAGTACCAATACAAGACAAATCCCCTAGACCAGAATTGTAAATCCACACCAATTGCGGATGCTTTAGGGCATGTAAGAACTTCCTTAATATTTCAATGGCAGAGCACCCGCTGAGCAAGCCATGCTCGACATCATCACACACGCTGACGCGTTAATTGAGCCGAGTGTACTATCAAAGGCATCTGCTATTTAAGATAAAAACAAAGATTGTATTTTTTATTATGATAATTATAAGAACTTGGATAGTACTTTTCACGGCTGACTTAGTAATGATCCAGTGCGAGACTACAACCAGAGCCTTACAAAAAACCTAAATACCAAGTAACTTCTAAAAGAACTTGAAAGTATTAATAAAAAACATCAAATACACAACATAAATATTCAGAACTTGGGTGACTGATGTACTTACGTAAAGAACTTAATGTGGTGCATGCGAGGGGCGTGGGTGTCGATGCGCTGCGTGGGTGTGGGGGTGGTGGCAGGAGGAGGAGTGGCATGCGTGGGGTGGGGGTTGGGACGCGGTGTTGCATTGCGTGGGGTAGGGGGGTGTGGGCCATCTGGCCCCAGTTACCAGCACCACCTACCTCCTGTTATTCGAGACCCCAAGCTGCTAAAAAAATTAGCCGTTCAATGGTCTCAACCCATTCTATAGCAAGGCGGATTTCCCCCACGAGTCTCTTGCAGCAAACATGAGCCGTACATGTATAAACGCAATATAACAGCAGCATTGCGGATTTCCCCAACAGCCCTCTTGCTTTGCTGCTATAACAAGAATAGGCCGTATCATAGCATAAACGGTTTTATTAATGAGCAAGGCGGGAATTCCCCACAGCCCTCTATGCAGCTAAAAATAAGCCGTTCAAAGAATAAAACGCCGGCAGGATTAATAGCAAGGGACTGGCATCATACCACACAAAGGTCTGCCTCTCCCTATCTAGTATTGGAGCCAGAACATTTCGACAATCGAGCCATTCAGGTACAAAAGGGCCCACAATGAAAGGCAGAAGAACAGGTATAGAATAAGAAAATTAGACTAAGTAGGCACATCTTAATACACAGAGATTCAGCTTGCTACATTAACACTGAATCTGTAGTTAACACATCAATCGAGTCTGATACATAACAGGAGAACAAAATTTATTCCTTGGAGGAACAGACAAATGTTTCAAAAATAAGTTTTTTATAGCATAATACTACTTCAGCCGTGTATACCTCCGCCTTTAAGAAATGAAAACCGCCATTGTTTTAAATTGTTTTAAACATGGCTTTAGCTGTCATCACAAAGCCAGCTCCCAAACAAAACAACGCGTGATGGTTTGTTTTTGCATCGGTTCTTCGGGGGGTGGGGCCGAACTTTCAACAATGCAGCGCCATTTATTAGATCAGGACCATCTCAACGATAGCCAAACACGTATTAAAACTGGCTACAATCTTAATCATTTCCTTGCACCACATACCTTTAAGATAGAGTTCGCATCAATTTCCAAATGCAGTTAGATCACTTTATTTTCGTATCCAGCAAAACACTCTCTCCGGTTTACACAACATGCATTCGCCTAATATCTTTATCAACAAATACTCTAACATGCTGTTAAAGAAGTAAAAATTATGGCGCTCAAATAGCAAACCCTGTTCTTCCATAACGTTTAAACAAAACCAACCTGCACAAAACCCGGTAAATATCATCCCACTACAAACGCACTACACCTTTACAGCTCCAACGCCATCCAATAAACTGACAATACAAACCGGTCTGCTGACTGAGGATGATGACACAACCAGTCTAGAATCATTCGCTAACAGCGCCACCTGTGTGCATTATTGATTTTTTTGGTCGCAAAGCGGGCCGGCGCTGTGCCACCGAAGGCCGCGAGCCGTTAGTGACATTGAATGAGAGAGAAGAAAGAGAAAGAGTGTGTGTGTGTGTGTTGTGTGTGTGATAGTGCTCTGTGTGTGTGTTCGTGGTGTGTGTGCCTCCCCCCCCCGCCTCCACTGTCGTGTCTGTCACTCTTCTCTGTCTGGTCTGTCTGTCTGTCTTGTTCTGAGGGAGCAACTTAACTTAACGGAGCTTATGTCATGGGTTTCACTCCTCTCCCCACCTTAAGCCACTTAACATACGGCGAAGTATTCGGATAGCCCTAGTGCCCCCCCGTAGTATATGGGCCGCGTTCAGCCACAACTGCTTTGCCCCTGCGTCCGCTATGGGGCGTGTTTCAGTCCCGGCACATTCCTACGTTACTACGCTACGTTTTGGGTAATTGAAGTCTTACTGTCAGAGAACTGTCATTATTGCCCACTTCAAGTCACTTTCGCCGAAAACTGGTTGAGGGCGAAAGTTGGGCGAAATGTCAGGCATATATTACAGTTTACTCTCACGCAGAGTGTTGAATGCAGAGGACGGAGCGTAGCAAGAACACGTCCGCTCCAACGACAGCTCAGCTTACACTCAGAGAGAGAAGAGAGGGGGGGATAGAGAGAGCTAGAGAGAGAGGAAGAGAGAGAGAGAGAGAGAGATGATAGAGAGATAGAGATGAGAGAGCAGTAACAACAGCCCCCCCCCCAAGACACACAGAGAGAGAGAGAGAGAGAGAGAAGAGAGAGAGAGAGAGAGAGAGCGAGGTACAGAGATAGGGGAGGGACGAACGGATGGCAGGGAACCAGTGGTGTGACTCTGTGGGTCTCGTGCATGGGACTAGTAGCGTTTGGGCTTAGGAACTGTTATGTGCATGGGGAGATAATAGACGGATAGAAATAAGGAGAGAGGAGTACAGTCCCCCCCCCCCCCCCCCCCACCACTGAAGAGTTGAGAGAGAGAGAGAAGAAGAGAGTGAGAGAGAAGAGAGAGAGAGAGAGAAAGAGAGAGACGGAAACAGGTGAAAGGGGATATCCAGTGTAGTGACTCTGGGTCTCGTAGCAGGGGACTAGAAGTGGGTATTTGCTTTGATTGTTTAGTGGAAGGGGAGATACAGACGATGGAGTAGAGGAGGTTAGAAGGTACAGTTCATCCCCCCCCCCCCGCCAGAGAGAGAGAGAGAGAGAGAGAGAGAGCGAGGAGAGAGATAGTGAGAGAGAGAGAGAGAGAGAAGAGAAGAGAGAGAGAAAAGGTACAAAGAGAGGTGGAGAACGGAACTGGTGGCAGTTGTTGTTTACCTCCAGTGGCCGAGACTCGTCAGGGGACTAGTTGTGCTTGGTTTTGAATGTTATGTGGATGTGCTGAAATAGATTAGATAGAAATAGCGGAGACAGAGTACAGTTCATCCCCCCCCCCTCACCGCCCGAGGGAGGGGATGCACTCATATAAAAGTCAATGATGTTAAAAAGGAAGGTTTAAAACACGAGGTTAAAACTCTACAAATTTGTTTCGAGGCTTGCTGGCGCTGTGACAAATAGTAATCTATCTATATATATAAATATATAAAAAAATATCTATATAAAACTATATCAATATATAAAATAACTTAAATCAAATAAAAAAAAAATATATATATAACATAACGAATAAAATTCCAAGATAAGCACCGGAGCACCATTCCAGCCACCATACAGAGCATCTTGTGATGCATGACTGCCAGAAATATTAGAAATATGAAACAAAGCATGCTCTTAAAGTCTTAGATTAGAAGAACATATGGGGAGAATAAGCATTCATAGCAGCAGAGGTAGATAATTCTGCCTAACAAACAGTCTGAGCTTGAGTGGGTGAATAGGGGAAACTGAAATAAATCTTCTCAAAAGAGCGCTTCAGGATGAGCATAATGACTCCCAGAGGGAGACATTCACCAACAGGGAGTGGACACTCACTAACAAACAACTCCAGACAGATACCCGATAATTATAAATCTAAATATATATATATCTATTATATAAATAGACCTTAAATCTACTGTATATCGTCTATCTATCTATATGTCTGACTGTCTGTCTGACTACCCCCCCACTCTTTCTTTATCTATCTCTCTATCTCTCATCTGATCTATCTATCAATCTATCTATCTATCTCCTCTCCACTCTCTCTCTCATCTCCTCTCTCTCTCTCTCTCATCACCTCACTCTCCTCAGTCTGTGTGTGGTGTGTGTGGTGAGTGTGCGGCGCCAGCGCGGGGGGAGGGGGGGGGGGGGGGTGGGGGGGGGGGGGGGGGTGGGGGGGGGGGGGGGGGGGGGGGGGGGGGGGGGGGGGGTGGGGGGGGGGGGGAGGGGGGGGGGGGGGGGGGGGGGGGGGTGGGGGGGGGGGGGGGGGGGGGTGGGGGGGGGGGGGGGGGGGGGGGGGGGGGGGGGGGGGGGGGGGGGGGGGGGGGGGGGGGGGGGGGGGGTGGGGGTGGGGGGGGGGGGGGGGGGAGGGGGGGGGGGGGCAGCGTGCGCGCACCTCTGCATACCCAACCTTATTCCCCTCTCACGTCTCACTCTCTCCTCCACTCGGCTCGTCTCTCACAGTCTCTCACTTCTCTCTCTCTCTCCCCCCCACCCCTCCTTAAAAAAAAAATAAAATGGTTAAACGTTTTAACTTCACGTTTTTCAGTCAATGTCACAGAGGTAGCCTCACCTAGCTTCCCAGAATCTTAACATTTCCCCCCGCATCCGTGACACCTTGCGTTTAAAAACTGGAACTGGCAAGTGAGCCAGGAGCAGTTTAGCCTAATGTACTACAAGAGTACGCCACATGGCAATAGCCATGGGTGTTCTAACAATTAATAACGTAACCGCCAGGAAAAGAGTATCGTGGACATCGTGCGTACATATCGTAGCCCCACGAGAGAATAAACCTTGTCACGGCTCGAGTTATTGATTGAATGTTTAGGAGTTGAAACAATACTTTTTGTTCATGATCGAGGTTCAATACGTCCATAAAAACAACAACAACAACAACAACAACAACAACAACACCAACAACAACAACAACTCCCACCGCCGCATTTCTAATTTCAGGTTTACAAAACGGAATGTCTGAGGGCGGAAAAATGAAGCAAATTTAGAAAGAGCGGGGGTTAGATACCACCAAAGACACAGAACAAAATACATAAATAAAGTCCATTGTCTTGTACTGTACCCATTCTAGTTGTTTGTGAAATGTCGTTAAGTTTGCTTGGAAAATGTCAACCCTGTGTGTGCCATATATTAAAAAAGCCAGTAATTTGAGAATTGAAAGTTTTGTTAATGATGTTAGTAAATAGTTAACCAAACATAAAGCGTATATTTGACATGAAGATATCGTATTCCTTTCACTAAAAAGGTGTTGAATTTGAACTGATATCCAATAATCGGCGTCCCTCTAAAGATCTTTCTGCACATATCAGAAAGGCGCCGTGCGACCGCTGTATAAAAGGTACCCTTACAGAACTACTTCAGACTGCAGTATACAACGAACGCAGAATAAAGTTCCTTCTTCTGGACCATTGTTGATAAATGCTGTATTAAAGATTATCCCTTTCATGGTTACTGTAGAAAAATGCTGTATAAAATACAAACGCTGTATAAGTTTTCCTTCCATCTGGAAATGTTGAAGAAAATTGAGTATACAAAGTTTTTCTCTACCTTGTATTGTTTACCGAATATTGCTAGAGTTTCCCCTCCTTGGTATTAAAAGATGGAACTGTTAAAACCTACCACGGGCAACTCTCCTCCTTCCCTTTTCATTATTGTCTGTCTGTGTCTCTGTCCGTCTGTCTATCTGTCTGTGTTTATGTGTATTTTTCTGTCTCTGTCTCGATCACACAGCCGAAAACCCTTGAGACGGGGGAGCACACCATGCCCAATTGACCTTGTGGTGTGCTCCCCCCGTCTCAAGGTGGTTTATAAACTGCTAGAGGCAACCTTGTCAGGGACAACGACTGAAGGAAGGTTCCGCCATTACCTCCCTGACCTGAATCACGTGGGCAGAGGGGGTTTTCAAGCCGTTAACATCTGACTTCTCTGAGCCGTTAACATCTGACTTCTCTGAGCCGTTAACATCTGACTTCTCTGAGCCGTTAACATCTGACTTCTCTGAGCCGTTCCAACTCATCACAGTCAGTTTCACAGACAAAGCTCTAAGCATTTGACCGCAGGCCCTCTTAACAGCAATACCAAGGACAACAACAACAACAATGATAATAAGAAGAGGCATTATGCAATAATACATGTGTAAATGAAGAACTCTCACGGTGCCACGGTACTCTCTACCCAGCATTCAGTGGATGCTCATCAAAAGCCAGCTCCGATGGACAGGGCACGTTGTCCGTATGGAGGACAGCAGAATTCCCAAGATGCTGCTCTATGGACAAGAAGGACAACGTGACCAAGGAAGGCCTCTCAAGAGATACAAAGACACCTTGAAGACCAACCTTAGAAGGTGCAACATCGACACTGCTTTCAGGGGAAATGTCGCCTTGACACAGAACACTGTGATAGCAACGGTGCATCCAGGGCACAAAAACATTCGAACGCACAGAGCAGCCGCCATCCAGGAAAAGAGGAATCGGAGAAACGGAGCCCATCTTCGCAGAACTCCATTCCATGCGCGTCTATGGACGACTTTGTGCACAGGAATTGGTCTTCATTCTTACATGAGGACCCACATCAGCAGATGACCTGCCTGCCTACTCTTTCTGCGGACACGACGGGAGAATCCATAATGATCTGACAGAGCTGGCTGCTTATAGGCTTCTGTTCTTATAAGATATACTCAGAGGCATAAAAAACGCGAAAAATAGAGACAGTGCACAATTGTTCATACTGTGAACAGGACGTAAGCAATGTCGTTGGCACGTGCAACATTAGCAGTACGTGGTGTCTTGGCCGGTTGTAACATCGTAGCAGTGGGTGAATGTTGCCGGGTCAGCGTTTTTGGCTCGAGGAGTGCATTTGCCATGTGGACTACCGACGCCACGTGCATCAATGTGAATTGCAACTCAATGTGGCCCGATTGTGGGGCTATAAATTTCCAAACCCCAAAAAGTTCAAATTATCCCTTCCAGCGGCGCCAACATAATGCCGAGACTTTCTCGTCCAGATCGTTGCATAGCAATGGGGCAACTGCAGGCCGGGGGTTCCAATGAGGCAGGTCGCTATCGCATTCGGAGTCCACATTTCCAGCGTCTATCGCCTTCTGGACCGATTTCAAGCAAGAAACACCACTGATGACAGACCGAGGAGCGGCAGACCGAGGGTCACCACAGCAGCCCAAGACCGCCATCTTCTGCGTCAGCATTGACGGGAGCCTTACCAAACCGCTGCCAACACAGCAGGAACACCGTCGGCAACCATGGCAGGCCAATCAGCAGCAGGACCGTGCGTCGCCGACTGAACACAGTTGGTCTCCAATGCAGGCATCCAGCCAGCGACCTATCCTGACACTCCAGCATCGCCAGAACCGTCTGCAGTGGGCACAGATCCACGTGCATTGGCGCCATCGGGACTGGGGCCTGAGTCCTCTTCAGTGATGAAAGCCGGTTCTGCGTCGACCCAGGCAATGGCCGCATCCGGATCTGGAAAGGCGGGGGGGAACGCTTCACGGATGCCAACATCACCGAAAGGGGACCCATGGGGTGGTGAAAGCATCATGATCTGGGGGGCTATCGGCATGAATCGCCGTATTGGGCCAGTCATCTTCCAGAATGTGGGTCCAGGACGTGGTAACGGGGTCACTGCTGTTCATTACATCGACCAAGTTCTGAGGGCCCCACATCCTGCCGCATTTCCAGCGGCATCCACAGAACCTGTTTCAGCAGGACAACGCAAGGCCGCACACTGCCCATGCTACGCAGAACTTCCTGAGGCAGAACAACATCAATCTGCTGCCTCACCCAGCCCGTTCTCCCGACCTTAACCAATAAAGCATTTCTGGGATACCCTTCAGAGGCAGTTGAACCGCTCAACCCCAGACCCCAGACAGCAGCTCAGCTTGCTGTCACTGTGGGCCAGGTGTGGTGGCAAGTCCCCAGAGGCAGACCAACACTCTGGTGCGCTCGATGCACCGCAGGTGCACAGCTGTGATCAATGCTCGAGGTGGTCACACCAGATACTGACTTCTGCTGTTAACACAGGGTCAAGGTCAAGTTCATGTGACCTTATTTTCTACCAGAATGAACTTTGAAAGGACACTTTTGCGGTGTTTGATTGCTTTTTCTCACTTTCTATTACCAGTTCAAAGGAATCGTTGGCCAAATTACATCAAAATTTCTATACAGTTTGTTTTCACGTTTTTTTTATGCCTCTGAGTATATTACGTGATGTGATAGTCACCGTACATAACTTGAAACAAACAACGGGCAAACAACGGGCCAGAATAGCTCAGCTGGGTGAGCCCCAGACTGATAATTCTGGTGATCCTGGGGTTGTCAGTTTGAATCTCTCTTGTGCCGTTTCGGTACAGGTGGGACTTTTTTTTTTCCTCGGAGGTAACATTGGTTCTGACTTTATTTCCCCAAAAGTCCTTCAAATGAGGTTCCGTGTATGAATGCAAGCCTTATATCTTGCACATACATGAGAAAAAAAACTATCACCAGCTTTCGAAAGAGAAAGCAGTTTGGCTATTTATGTGGATGTCACGTTACACATAGCATTGAAAGAATAAAGAAGGAAAAAGCTGAGTTATTGATACTGACTGAATGACGAAGGAAACAACTGAATGTAGCACCAGCAGGCAGCTCTTCAGTCGGCTCTACCCAGGTAGGCAGCCCGTTGTGTAAACGACAGCGTGGATTGTTAAGTGTTTAGAACTACGTTTCTAACCGAGGATAGGCGCTATATAAGTATTCTAAACAATATTATTAAAGTAAAATCATGTAATGTAGAAGGACCCTTGATATCTTTAAAACAGATAATTTAGATAAACATATACTGTACGTATCTTTAAAACAAAGAAAGGAGTGATGTTCGTTCATCGATAGTCGCTCTTTAACAAATGCGGGTGAGGTACACTGACAGTACTTTTAAACAAACGTTTAAGGAGACATATACTGACCGTACTTTTTAAACAAATAAATAAGGTGACACATGCTGTTCGAACATTTCAAACATCAGTTCATGTGATGCAAACTGACAGTACCTTTTAAGCAGTCATAACAGGACGTTAACTGACCATACCTTTTAAATAAACAAACAAGATGATTTATACTGACCTTATCTTTTAAACAAGCAAATGATATGACATATCACGACGGCACCTTTAAAACAAACAAGGTGACGTACATTGGCCTTATCTTTTAAACAAACAAATAATGTTAACATATAGTGACCGTACCTTTAAGCAAACAATTAAGGTGACGAAACTGACTTTGTCTTAAAAACAAACAAATAAGGTGAGATATGGTGACCGTACCTTTAAACAAACAATTAAGGTGACCAAAACTGACCTTATCTTTAAACAGATAAAAACAAATAAGGTGAAGTTTAGTGACCGTACCTTTAAAGAAACAAATGGGTGTAACGTATAGTGATTGTAGCTTCAAACAAACAATACGATGACGTATAATGACCACACCTTTAAAACAAACAAGAAGATGACGTATGATGACCGTACTTTTCAACAAACAAATAGGGTAACGTATGCTGACCGTACCTTTATCAAACAAACAAATAATCAAGGCGACAAGAATATCTCCGTGAAAACACAAGATCAGGTTCCTGCGGGCTTCGGCATATGTTATCTTTCTGTGCACATGCGAGACACGAACCCTAACAGTACATCTGGAATGAAGAACCAAAGCCAAGGAAATGAGGAATGACCGCGAAGTACTAAATATCGGACACACTGATCATATCTCCAACCAGCAACTGCGTGAAACTGATCATATTTCCAATCAGCAAGTGCGTCAGTCAGGAAAAGAAAACAAGATGCAAAGCATATAAACGTACTCCTAGTTTATCCTGAACACGCGTGAGATATTCCATAAAGAGGAAAAACCGTCTTGAGCTGGTGTAAACGTTGGTAATGGCTATTCTGGTAAACATCGGCCATCACCTGTGACCTATAATGAACATACTTACAAATTTTCAAAAGATCGGCCAAGAACTTTCTGAGATTTTCCATAAAGAAGAAAACCAT
>JAFLJL010014453.1:0-2500 GCA_018398815.1 Conus ventricosus | reverse complement strand
AGTGTTATTTAAATCTCCCTTTTATGCAAAGGCTGTATAATTGAAAAACACCACTCATCTGGAAACAAACCATGATCAAAAATAAAGTTAAAGAAGGTTGTAAGAAAAGGTAAAGTTTGCTCTATACTATTCTTAAAGAATTCTCCAATTAACCCATCTGGCCCCGAGGCCTTATTGATTTTCAATGCTTTAACTGCAATCCCTCACCTCTTCTGTTGAAATTGGCACGTTTAAAGCTTCGGAATCTCTGTCAATAACAGGATCTGAACTATGAAATTAACCATTCTGAATATCCGGTGCATCATTGGGGAGAGAATTAAACACATCTTTGAAATGGTTATACCATTCTTCTAGATTAATTGTAGTTTGTATTCCACATCTTGGACGTACTGAACGGATTGTATTCCAAAATTTCTTTGGGTTGTTCAGGTTATTTTGCAAATCATCGACTATTTTCTCTCTATGCGATTTTTTTCTTTAGTCTAAGAAGTTCTTTATATTCTCTTCTTTTCTGTGCATATAATTCCCTGTCTCTGTCAAGATCTGCTTTCTTTTGAGTATACGTAAGATCGTCTTTATAAATATGTACATTGCATATTTTTCTCAAATTTGTCGAACAATTTTCCTTTCATGTCTACTTCCTGATCAAATAAAACATGGTGTTTTTTTGTCTCGAACAACAGATGTTTTCTTCATACATTCACCAGCAAAATACAAGCATTCATTAAACTTATTGCCGGCTTCATTTATATTTCTTTGAATCAAAGATATGATCTTGTGAGTGTATAAGGTTTGGGTGCCTCTTTTTCTGAGATAGCATCAGACATGGATTCAATATACAAATCAACAGCTAAATGTTTTGATTCAATTATAGGTAAATGTTCATGACCTTGCATTTGTGTGACAGATTTTTAGAAACAAAAATAGTCTACAACACTGCATCCCATTTGTGAAATATATGTAAAACCACATGGGAAATTTGCTGATTGCAGACCATTCAATATCAACAGATTGAATTCCTGACAAATGTTAATAAGCAACTGAGAGAGAGAGAAAGAGGAGAGAGAGAGAGAGAGAGGGGAGAGAGAGAGAGAGAGAGAGAGAGAGAGAGAGAGAGGAGAGAGAGAGAGAGAGAGGAGATGGAACTGGTGGCAGGGGTTCCAGTGGTGTGACTCTGGGTCTCGTGGCAGGGGACTAGTAGCGTTTGGTTTTGATTGTTATGTGGATGGGGAGATACAGACGGATGGAGGTAGAGGAGGGAGAAGTACAGTTCATTCCACCCCCCCCCCCCCCCCCCCCCAAGAGAGAGAGAGAGAGAGGGGAGAGAGAGAGAGAGGGGGAGAGAGAGAGAGAGAGAGAGGGAGAGGAGAGAGAGAGAAAGGTACAAAGAGAGGGGAGACGGAACTGGTGGCAGGGGTTCCCGTGGCGTGACTCTGTCACGGGACTAGTAGTGTTTGGTTTTGATTGTTATGTGGATGTGTTGATATAGACAGATAGAAATAGAGGAGACAGGAGTACAGTTCATCCCCCACCCTCACCCCCGAGGGTATATATATATATATATATATATAATATATATATAAAATATATATATATATATATATATATATATATATATATATATATATATATATATAACAAACTAATAAATTCCAAGGATAAGCACCGAGCACCATTCCAGCAACTTACAGAGCAGCTTGGTGTTGCAATGACTGCAAGAAATATTGAATTATGAACAAAGCTTGCTCTCATGTCTTATATTGAAGAAATAGGGGGAGATAAGCATTCATATCTGCAGTGGTAGATAATTCTGCCTAACTAACAGTATGTGCTTGAGTGGGTGAATGGGGAAACTGAAATAAATGCTTCTCAAAATGAGCCTTCAGCAAGCTTATAGTCTCCAAGGGGGAGACATTCTCCAATAGGGAGGGACACTCACTAACATACAACTCCTGGTCAGATACCGATATTTATATATATATCCTGTTTCCTGTTTATATATCCGATATATATATATATCTAACCCCCTCTCTTTCTTTACCTATCTATCTATCTATCTATCTATCTATCTATCTATCTATCTATCTATCTATCTATCTATCTATCTATCTATCTATCTACCTACCTGCCTCTCTCTCTCTCTCTCTCTCTCTCTCTCTCTCTCTCTCTCTCTTCAGTCTGTGTGTGTGTGTGTGTGTGTGTGTGTGTGTGTGTGTGTGTGTGTGTGTGTGTGTGTGTGTGTGTGTGTGTGCGTGCGTGCGCGGGCCAGCGTGCGCGCACTCGCACCCATACCTTATTCCCTCTCTCTCTCTCTCTCTCTCTCTCTCTCTCTCTCTCTCTCCCACCCCCTTTAAAAAAAAGGTTTAACGGTTTAACTTCACGTTTCTGTCAATTCTCAGAGGTAGCCTCATCTGCTTCCCAGAAGCTTAACATTTCCCCGCATCAGTGACACCTTGCGTTTAACTGTCAACTGGCAAGTGAACAGGCAGTTTAGCCTTAA
>JAFLJL010014452.1:0-18099 GCA_018398815.1 Conus ventricosus | reverse complement strand
CATCCTGGAACAACATTCAAAGAGACAATCTTCGATTATTTGGTATTCCTAAATCAAGTGATCGTGAAGATTATGATACGTGTGTTATGGCAGTGGTTGAGCACTCAACAGCGTTGATGGTAAGAAAATCTGGTCCCTGGACGACATCGTGAGAGCCCATCGGGTGGGGTGGGCAAGAGAAGGTCAACCTAGGCCGATGATTGTGCCTTCACTCGATGAGGGATAAGATGGCTCTCCTCAGGATAAGGAGCGCGGAAAAAACCCGAAAGGAAACGACATCAGATTGGCCAGTGACCTGACACGAGCCCAGGCACACATGGTGGCAGATGCACGAAGGAACGTGGAAGAGGGCGTACTTTAAGGAGGAGGATGGTGATCGACCCCCCTCTCCCCGATCCCGCGCCATATGCACAAGTCGCAGCGACAAGATCTGGCAGAGAACATCAAAACCAACACACGTGTGTTGACAGCCAACACGGGAAACTACACGGCGTGTGCTGTCACCCAGCCAGGTGGGGGGCCAAGGTCGGCATAGCAGGTCGCTGGACAGGGCCACGATCTCCACGTGCGGTATTCACTCCACTCCCGCTACCGAAGGCGGCCAGCAGCTAGGGGATAATGGCGACCGGTGGAGGTGGGGGTTTTGTCACGCCCACTTCACGGGACCAGCAATACCGGGACAACGGCGGCGGTGGTGGGAGGTGGGGGTACCCGTGACTTCAATTCACGGGATGTTCAACGGTCCCTGTCTGTCAGCGGCGGTGCTGATGGGTCCCAGCGAGATGCAAGGGCGGTACAGGGGAGTGCGGCAGATGACGTCACGGGTAACGGGGAATCCCTCGAGTGTTGCGGGGAAGTCTTACGGCGAGACAGGGTGGTGCAGGCAGCAGTGACAGGAGTTCCTCTCGCCGTGACGTGGAGGGTCAGCCCTCAGGCGGACACGTGGTGCACGGAGAGAGTCGGCTGGCAGACAGACAGGCTTCGTGCTCACTGGGCAAACCGTGGCAGTGGCACTGACAGGAACTTAAGAGCCAGAAATAAATAGGACAGGCTTGACCATCCTAAAGAATGGACATTTCTTAATTACAACGTGAAAATCTGTACAATAAATTAGCTGATGTTATGTTTATGAATTATGTTAATTTGTTTCATTTTGTTTGCTTAACTGAAACTTTTTTGGACTACTCTTATGATTATGATAATGTTTTTCCAGAGTATTTGAAATTTTTTGCCCCTGCACAAAAGTGTCTAAACATGGAAGAAATTCAGGGTGTTCTAGTATTGGTCAGGAATTGTTTAAAACAGTTTTGTGAAAGAAATCCGTGTTGATTGTGAAAATACTGTCGTACTGAAGGTGGATAAAACTGTTTTTAAACACAGATAAGGATGTAGTTCTAGTTGCATCTTATGTTGTACCAGAGGGGCCCGCTGTACAATAGTACGGATTTAAAAGATGGTAGTTTAATCTTAGAAGAAAGTATTCTACAAATCTGTGCAGGAGGAGGATGTGTATATGGTAGTGTGGGGAGATTTAAAGCAAGAACAGGATGTGAACAACCAGTTGCTGAGGACATGGATGATTTTGTTTCTGAGATGGGAGGAAGTAGCAAGGAAGACTGTGCTAACCTGCGGTGTTCCAAGGATGTTACTATAAATAGTTTTTGGGAAATCCCTATTGGACTTTTTCTTTATATTATGATCTTATTATTCTGAATGATTTTGCAATGGAGATCGGGAAGGAGATTTTACTTTGTGTCACACCAAGGATGTAGTGTGATTGATTATTTCTTATTTCAGATTGTTTGGTCGATAAATGCACTATGTGTGTTGGTGACAGGTTATTTTCCTGGCATTTGCCGCTCGAATGAAATGGAGAAACACTCTGGGCAATAAGGAAATTATTCCACGTCAGAGAAAGGAGAAGAACGAATTGTGTGGTCGAAGAGAATGTGGAATGCTATAAAAATGAACTTGATAGTGATTGCTTTAAGGAATGTTTACAAAATGCCTCGGACATGCTGTCTTTTGATGTAAATGCCTGTGTTGATATGTTCTCACGTGCCATGTATGGAGCTGCTACCTGTATGATTAGAATGGTTGGAAATCGAAGGAAAGAATGCAATGAATGGTTTGACAATGAGTGTGAAAAAAAGAAAAGAACAGTCAAAGGTCTTCTAAACAGTTTCCAAAGGTGTAAAAGGGAAGATAATAAAAAGTATTACAAAGAACGTTATGTAAATGAAAGAAGGGAATATGGGCAGATGAAGAGAAAAAAAGAACATGAATTTGAAGAATTGAAATTACAAAAACTAAAAAATTCGGTTAAAGATTCAAGTCTGTTTTGGTCAATAATTAGATCAGTGAGTAGAAGGCCATTTATTTATAATAATATAAGCACTCAACAATGGTATGATCATTTTTCAGCAGTTTTTAGAGATACAGTTGACATTATAATGAAATGACACGCTTGTTGAAGATGCCGTAGGTTTTGAAGAGCCCTTATTTAATGATGCTATTAGTAGAAATGAAGTGATTGTAGTATAAAGCATCTAAAGTCAGGGAAAAGTGCGGGCCCAGATAGAATTTAAGTGAAAGCTGAAACATGCAATTACGTTGTCATTGATTTCCTTGAATGTTATTTAATAGACTGTTTAATGATGGAACTTCCCTGCTGCCTGGCCAAATCTATTATTGTTCCTATTCATAAAAAAGGGAGATCCAAATAACCCAGATAACTACCGTGGAGTTGCTCTGACAGTGTCGTAAGTAAAATCTACACTCATATTTTAAACAGAAACTCACAAAGTGGGCAGAAAGGGAGGAAAAAATCATCGAAGAACAAGCTGGATTCCGATCTCACTATAGTACTATAGACCACATTTTACGCTTTTTGCAATAGTTCAAACACACTTATTGAAAAACAAAAAAGTGTACATTGCTTTCGTCGACTTTAGAAAGGCTTCGACTCCGTTAATCGTAACATGTTATGGGATTCTTTACGTAAAAGTGGAGTGGATGGCAAGTGTACATGGCACTTCGTGGTATTTACGATTGTGTTTCAGCATGTGTGCGTGATAAGTGTATTATTCAGATGTTTTTGGATGTCCACAGGAGTGAAGCAAGGATGCTTATTAAGTCCTCTGATGTTTCATTCTTTATTAATGAATTAGCAATTGAAATAACAAAGAAAGGAAAGCATGGCATTCAAATGATCCCAGGAGCGGTTGAAATTTTTTTACTGTTATTCGCAGATGATGTGATATTAGTATCTAATACTGTGGTGGGTCTTCAAAATCAGCTGAAATAGATTGAAAGAAGAGGCAGATCGTCTGTCTCTAACTGTTAATCATGAGAAAACAAATGTAATGGTATTCAGAAATGGTGGTCACCTTGCACGCCATGAAAAGTGGTTTTATGGCACATAGAGGTAAAAATAACTAACTCATATAAATATTTAGGTATGCTGTTTACAACCAGGTTGAGTATGAAACGCGCAGTAGATGAGAATTGTAGAAAAGGAAAAAAAGGGAGTCATAGAAATTCTAAAAGCTTTAAGGAAACTAAATTCGATTGATTCTTGTATTTTTTGGAAGCTTTTGATGCAAAAATCGAACCACTTCTTACGTATGGCGCTGAAATATGGGGTTCTCGTGACAGCAGTGATCTAGAGAAAGTACACACATTTGCAGTCAAGCGCTTCTTAAGTGTTCCACTGCATACGTCAAATACAGTAATGTATGGTGAAACTGGCAGATACCCTTTATATATCAGGACGTATGTTAAATGTATAAAATATTGGCTTAAGTTATTGAGGTACCTGACTCAAGACTCTGTAAACAGGCATATCAAATGCAATTAAATGAACTTGATCGGGGGAAAGAAAATTGGGTATTTTTTATCAAGAAGATATCTAACTACGAATGGATTGGAATCGTGTGGATGTGCCAGGGAGTTGGATATGAAAACGATTTTATTTTGGAATTTAAAGATAGGATGATTGCTTCTATAAACAGAACTGTGCATTCCAAAATGGAAAACACAGAACGGTACAGTTGGTTTTTTAGTTTTAAAAAGTATATTTGAAACAGAAAAATATGTATCGTGATTACGTGCAGGTGGCACAGAATTTGCCTTGCCAGGCTTAGATCCAGAACTCTTGGTTTGAATGCCCATAAAAAATGGTTTCTTACTGAGCCATCTACACAGTCGCCTTGTCCATTGTGTGGTTCCTTTAAGGAAGATGAGAGCATTTCCTATTCATTGTAAAGAATACAGCAATATCCGCGAAAAATGCATAATTTTTGAAAAACAAGTTGCTAAAAATGAGGACACAGTTGGTGTGCTAAAACTGAACTATGACGATGATTCTGTGAAATCTCTTGCAAAGTATATTGCAGAAGCTTGAACATCAGAAACAAACAAACTAACTCGAACTAATGTAATTAGTAAAGAACGCGAATTCTGATGAAGATCTACGTTGTATTCATGGTACTTCCTTGGATGGCGTTTGTATTGGATGGTCTCAATGCATGTCTATTTTGCTTGAAGCCAAGCATTCAATTTCATGCATATCTATTTTGGACTTGTTACCTTGCCTTATTTTGTTTTGTTCTTTTGTTTGAACCCCCATGTCACAAAGGCTATATAGCCAATGACATTAAAAGTGTTCAGTGTTCAGTGTTCAGTGTTCAGTTCTCTCTCTCTGGTTTTCATCTGCGTCTGATTAAAACTTGGCATACTCTCTCTCTCTCTCCCCTCTCTCTCTCTCTCTCTCATCTCTCCTCTCCCTCTCATCTCTCCTCCTCTCTCCCTCTCTCTCTCTGGTTTTCATCTGCGTCGATTAAAACTTGGCAACTCTCTCTCTCTCTCCTCTCTCTCTTCTCTCGGTTTTCATCTGCGTCTGATTAAAACTTGGCATACTCTCTCTCTCTCTCTCTCTCCTCTCTCTCTCCTCTCCTCCCTCTCTCTCTCTCTCTCTCTCTCTCTCTCTCTCTGGTTTTCATCTGCGTCTGATTAAAACTTGGCATACTCCTCTCTCTCTCTCTCTTCTCTCTCTCTCTCTCTCGTCCCTCTCTCTCTCTCCTCTCTCCTCTCTCTCTCTGTTTTTCATCTGCGTCTGATAAAACTTGGCTATACTCTCTCTCTCCTCTCTCATCTCTCTCTCAGTCTCTCTCTCCTCTCTCTCTCTCTCTCTCTCTCCTCTCTCTCTCTCTCTCTCTCTGTGTGTGTGTTATCAGACGTTTACGCATTGGAGCAGAAACGGGGCTGACGACTAATAAAATAGCCTTCACTGAGCGAAGCCCATTACCTCGGTCTATAAAAGGATTCCACACGAAAACCCTTCAGCTGCTTCAAGGGAAGCAGGCGATGTGTCACTGCATCCACTTCGTCCAACTGTCTCCGCTGTCCTGGGGTAGTTCGGTGTCCGAAACACCCAGACGTTCGCAGCTCACACACGGCAGTTCCCCCCTCTTTTTTGTTAGTTCATATTTTTTTAACCCTTGTTTTAATCGAGTCATAATCAGAGTTTCAAGTTGCGCTAGGCTAGAAGAGACAGTGCGCAGATTTCAACACAACAGTGGCATTTTTTTTTGTCATCATACATAACGTAACCCGTAACTGAAAAAGAAAGGGAAAAATGGGCAAGAAACCAAAAAAACAATAAAATTTTAATAAAAAAATAAAATTAAAAAATAAAAAAAAATTTCGGCGCCCTCCACCTCCCCCGTCTTGTTCGGCTTACCAGGCCACGGGCGCGCGCACAGCGGTCGCAAAGTTCTGTCAGAAAGTTTTAAACACGAACTTAATTATGGTACTCACAGAGAAAACTGAAATGCCAGCTTTTGTCACACTCTCAAGTACTCACTGCGCCATTGTTTTCATACAGAAATTATAGTTAAAAAACTTCTGTACAGTAAATATAACTTAAAGATGTAGCACCAGTCTCGAAGCGTCCAAACACACACAGCGTCTGGCCGTGCGGTGGCTGACTCGCTTCGGCCTCGCCAGAGTCAAAAGGCAAAGCGTTGAGCGCACTGAATGCAGTGGCTCTGAGTGTGGCGGCGCCGCCGTGAGGAAGTCATTAGATAGAACAAACACAAAACGTGTGTTTGTTAATCCAGAGTTTTCATATGCAACTGGACATTATAGAACAGTAAAATAATTAAAGCGGAACTGTGTCTGGGGGATTATCTGCAGTTCTTCTTTTACAAAAGATCTTTGAGGAGCTGGTTGTTTCGTTGTGTCAGTTTCTCGTAAATAATACACGGGCGGATTCATTTTTACAATTCTTTTTATTTCATATGGATCAACACTCCAAACCGGATCTGTTGCCTGATGCGAGTGTCCCCTTCCGCTTCCCCAGTAAATTAAAGGTACCTTACTTTTAAACCAAACGGTAATAGTTTGCTGGTTGTACTGGAGTCTTCAGCAACATTTATTGTTTTTCTTTTGATTGCTTGTACTGGTTTTAGCCCTTTAAATTCTTCATTATTCATTGCGCGCAAAACTGAGGGCAGTCTTCTAACCCATTCTGTGTTGCGAGAATTGTCAATCAGCTCTCTGTGATACTGGTAGGAAAAAAGTCTTTCAGATAACTGTTTGTTAAGGTTTTCAACTAAAGCCTGTGATCTGTGAACTCCTGGAATGCCTCTTTTAATGGCAACTCTATGTTTTAACAATAATTGATTCACTTGGCCTTTAAATTCTTTCCCATCATCAACTTGAATCATGCGAGGATAAGTTAGCGGGCCTCGTTGGTATATTAGTTGTATAGCGACAGCAACAGCAGAAGCACTCTTTTGTGTTAAAGGTTCTGCATCTTTGTATCTTGAAGCTATGTCAATGACTGTGAGTGCGTACTTAAATCTTTTTCGTCTAATCGTATCAGAGGGTAAATATAGAAGATCCATTTGATGGGTGTCGTTTGGAGTTGTATTAACAAAGTGTGGTCTCTGTATTCGCCTAGGCGCAGGTAAATAAATTTGCCAGATCGCTTGTTTAGATAACCATTCCTTCGCTGTTTGTTCACTGACTCCAGCTGCTTGGCTTAGCTTTTTGATTGCCGTGATTCCCTTCCAATACCCTTTTGGCGAATAATATATTTGTTCATTTTTTATTTAGCCAATATTATGCGCAACAAAATACACAACAGTCATACCAACAACAATAAAACGCAATTTCTTGCATCTTTTGTTTTTTGATGGTTGATAAAAGTTGCTGAATTTTGGTGGGGGCAATGTCTCGATTGGTTTGCCTGTTACAAGATAATATTTTTTATTGCTTGATCAACATCTTTAAATGTGTAAGCTGCATGTCCCTGTTTTTTCAGTGTGTTATTAATAAAATCTAACTGCTCAATTCTCTGCTTTTCATAGCGATCTTGTGCTGCAGCTAGTTGCTCCACAGCTTTGTTATGTCTTTTTCTCTCGCCGTCATCCCGTAGTTTACTAAACGCGTAATTACTTCCGCTAAAAGCAAGCGCATTCACTACTGCACCGCCTATCATCATTACGAGTGAAGCCATTTTTTATAAATGTATTTTTTTACATATTTATATTCTCTGGAATTATTCCTTGCTTAACTAGAAAATCTTTCGTAGCGAATGATAGCTGTAATAATAGCGATTAGCTTTGCTGAATCCTCAAAGTCTAGTTTGTCAAGATCTGCCAGTTTTATTTTTAACAGGCTTTTACCAAGCATTGAGTATCCTACACTTAGACCACCAATAACAGCAGAATGGTATACAAGGTTGGCAATAGTTTTTTCGGTGCTCATTTTAAAAAATAAAATAATTATAATTAATAAAAAACATGAACAGCGATGATCTGCTAGAGCTACAGAACGGCCTACCCGTCTTGGACTTACAAATGAAGAAGTTGATGACCAAGCTATTATGCCCAAAAAGGAAAGGTTGTATTCTTTGGCGGCTGTGGAAAAACACAAACAGTTCCTCGGAACTGAATTCAGCATAGAACAGGTTCAACAGATGTCGCCACAAGACATTTTAAAGTATCACAACAGGTATGAAGCGCAGCTGGGGTCGAGAATGGTAAAAAGTGTGGGGCAAACGGTTCTTAGTTTGTACACTAAACTAGTCAGTAGATTTGCTACCATTGATTCTGAACAAGATCTTACGTATGATTTAACGCAGGATCCAGTTTTAACAAAATCATTAGAGTCTCTAAGCTGCGATCTGTATTACAGATTTGGAACATTGTTATCGCCGCTAATCATGGGATTATATAACTTTTAATCATATAGATTTTATTTCCATTCAAAATGAACGAGACGGAAATCAGCAGAATCAGGAAACATTGAATCAGAAAACACTGAATCAGGTAGAGATAGTGACAAGTGAAAAGCTAAAGCATCCTGGGCGTGTTGCAGCAGGAAAAAGAGTAGCAGAGTTAAACAGACAAAGAAAATTAAAGTTACAATCACAGAATATAACTATAATGAAAACATAACGCCAAAACAAGTTGTTTCAATGCAGCTCCAGAACAAGAACAAGTTAATTCAAGGGCACCAAAGTCTTCATGGAATATTGAACTTAAAACTGTTGCCATTTTTGGCGCCCTTGCTGCTGTTGGGGGCGGTTTTTTACGGTTATAAAATATATAAAGAATGGCGACAAAAACAAAAGCAGTCAAAAAATCTGAACCACTAAATACAGAAGAAGACAACAGCACGCCAGCACCCCAAAAACAAAAATTCATTTTCATCCATTTCAAAGGAATAATATTTTAATAAAAATAGATCATGGCGGCACGACTGTTCAAGCAAGTTATTAGTTTTGAAGTCAGGGAGTTTACGCTGCAGGACAAGTGTGAATGCAGGTGAGGGAAAGGAATGTTTCGTAGGACGTCCAACCAGCAGTAGACGATGTATCAGTGCAAACTAAAGCATCCTGGCGTGTTGCAGCAGAAAAAGAGTTGCAAGGTTAAACAGACAACAGAAAATTAAGGTTACAATCGACAGAATATTAACTCTAATGAAAAATTAATACGCAACAATTGATGCAATTGGCAGCTCCAAACAATTACAAGTTAATTCAAGGCAACCAAAGTGTTATGAATTTTGACTTAAAACTAGTTGCCATTTGGCGCCCTGTGCTGATGGGGGCGTTATTAGGTTATAATATAATAACAATGGCGACAACAAACAAATATGCTGCAAAAAAAATCTGGAAACCACTAATAAGTAAGAAAGGAACATGCCGCCAGACACCGCCAAACAAACAAGTAAATCTTTTTGCCATTTCATAATGGTCAATAAGAATTTAATATAAATGTATGGCGGATTATTATTTGTTTAAAATGATGAAGTCAATAAATAAAGACATAGAGTCTATAAAAAACATTTTCATAGACCAGAATTGTAATCAATGCGGTTGCTTAGGATGTAAGAACTTCATTAAGATTTATGCTGACCAATCTCAGCCAAAGACGTGAGCAAGACATCCTTAACGATGACGCGTTTTTTGAGGCGTGTGTGTACTATATTAGACATCTACTATTTAAGATAAAAACATAGATTGTATTGTTTTTTGATAATTATAAGATAACTTGAATAAGAACTTGGTTGTACTTAAAGGACGACTTAATTACAATCTTGAGGTTATAGACTTAATTAAGAACTTAATTAAGACTTAGAACTTGAAGTAACTTAATTAAAAACTTAATTAAGAACTTAATTAAGAACTTGAGGATGACTTAAGTAAGAACTTAGAAGTGACTTAAGTGTGGGCATGCATTGGGTGGGGGTAAGAACTGATGTGGACTTAAGTTGAAACTTAAAAGAAGTTACTAAACAACTTATTAAAACTTATTAAAGAACTTAGAGGTGACTTGATTAAAAACTATATAAAGAACTTGAGCAAACTAGTTAACCTTACCGCTAAGTCGTTCAAATGTGGGTAAGAGGTTTCCTCCCTTGAGGCCCAAGTCCGGTAACGGACAGACAGCATACACACACCATGTACCTCACCGACCCGACACAACGGGAACATAAAAATTCCAACACTTTCCATGAAACGCCCCCAAGGGAACTAAGCGCTGTGTTTGGCTCTCTTTTTGCTAGCATATTCAACTCTCTCTCTTATGTCTGTCTTTGTTTTTTTCTGTCTGTCTGTCTGTATCCCTTAGTTTCTATAACCATGGGCACTGCCTTACTGAAGAGTGTGGGTGTGTGCGAGCCGCGCACCGCGCTTGTACAAGGTAGCGTATGTGTCCCGTGTGTGTTTATGTTTTTGTTCTTTTCAGTTTTACGCGTTTCTGTTCGGAGTGGTATGGGACGCTCCTCTTTCTCTCTGCATGTGTCTGTTTGCTGGGGTAGTGTTGTGTGCGCGCACCTTATGATTATTATAAGAAACAGATGTTCAGAACATAATATAGTTATTACCATAAAAATGCTATAATTTTAAAAACAACTACAAATTATAATAAACCTTCCCTAACATGTCTTGTGAATCCTCTGGCCACAAACCATTGAGTGTTTAATTCATCAAAGAGCACTTTCCAATTTGGTTTCTTTAATCAGTCAATGATTTTTAATTTTGTCTCAGTTTTAACTCTTTCTTCTTGTTCATACTCTTGTTTCTTTATCTTTCTCAACTCTTTTTTTTCTTTTCACTATTTGCCAACTCGGCACGCACGCACGCACGCACCGCACTCACTCACTCACTCAACTCACTCACCCTCACTACAACTCACACTCACCACAACAAGCACGCATGGCACTCACTCACTCACTCAAACACTTAGTCACATTCACTCACCACACACAGCGCACGCAACGCACACACGCATGCACTCACATCAATCACTCTCTCTCATCCTCACTTCACAACACAACCAAGCACTCACTCACTCACTCACTCACACACTCACTCACCACAAACACACACACACACACACACACACACAAACACACCACACACACACACAACCACACACCACCTCTCTCCTCTCACTCTTCTCTCTTTCTCACACACACACACACACCACACACACACTCGATAACCACACACACACATACACGTGCGCATGCGGATTTGCGCACACAACACACATCACACACACACACACACACTCTCACACACTCACACACACCCACACAACCACACACACACGCATCCGTCATTTTAAAAACTAACTACATGTCCCCAAGAACACGTAACAATAAACAGGTGTCAATGCCTATTTATATGTCACCAGCCAAAAGAATGTCAGGGTCTAGAAATATGTCACACGGTCAAACCAAAATATATAGGTCGCACAAGAAAAAATATGTCATAGAACTTGCGTTGACATATTCTTCTGTCGAAAGCCACAGCACGCCTACCGCACGTCGTCAGCCCCGCGGCACAAAACCGTTACCCCCCACTCAGACACGCAGGGCCCCCGCGCTACGCGAGGAGGTTGCTGACAGCTTTACAGGTAGCCCTATCTCAGGAGCCACACAACCGCTGTGCCCGTCATTAACTGACAACGCGCCTACCTGCCACAATACCCGAACCAGTAATTAGGGCTGTGCACATAGAACCCTCGGCCAAGTCATACGGGAATTCCAGATATAGGCAGGATTTCCACTGTAATGCCAACGATCATGAAAACTGAAATCTGAAAAGTTTAGTAAATTAGTATTAAAAACGGACATCCTAACAGTATGGGTATGGTTTGGAGGGTCGTTATTTTTTGGTTACTTGTCGAGAACAGGAAAATGCAGCTTCCTAGGTCACTTCGCCCAAAAAACTGGTTAGGGCGAAAGTGAGTTAGAAGCTGCATTTTCCTTCTCTAGTGAACTTCAGGATGAAATCATTTAAGAAATCAGAAATAGACATCCTGGAACAACATTCAAGAAGAGACAAATCTTCGATTATTTTAATTCCGAAAATCAAGTGTCGAGAAGATTAAGATACGTGTGGTTATGGCAGGGGTTGAGGCACTCACAGCGTTGATGGTAAGAAAATCTGGTCCCTGGACGACATCATCGTCGAGCCCATCGAGTGGGTGGGCAAGAGAAGGTCAACCTAGCCGATTAGTGTGCGCATCACTCGATGGGAGGACGATAAGATGGTCACCTCACGGATAAGGGAGATGGCGGGAAAACCGGAAAGGAAACTACAACAATTGGCCAGTGACCTGAAACGAGCCCAGGCTACACATGGTGGCAGATTCACGGAAGGAACGGGAAAGGGCGTACTTTAAAGGAGGGTGGATGGTGATCGACCCCCCTCTCCCCGATCCCCAGCTGCTTCTGCCAAGTCGCAGCGGACAAGATCTGCAGATAACATCAAAACAACACAAAAAAAAAACGTGAGTTGACAGCCAACACGTAAACTACACGGTCGTGTGCTGTCTCACCCAGCCAGTGGGGGGCCAAAGGTCGGCATAGCAGGTCGCTGGACAGGGCCACGATCTCCACGTGCGGTATTCACTCCACTCCTCACGCGGGGGGCTACCCGAAGGCGGCCAGCAGCTAGGGATATGGCGACCGGTGGAGGTGGGGGTTAGTCACGCCCACCACTTCCACGGGAACACAATACCGGACAACGTGCGGCGGTGGTGGAGGTGTGGGGTACCCCAGACTATCAATTTCACGGGAAGTTCATCGGTCCCTGTCTGTCAAGCGGCGGTGCTGATGGGTTCCCAGCGAGAATGCAAGGGCGGTACAGGGGAGTGGCGGCAGATGGACGTCAGTAACGGGATTTCCCTCGAGGTTGCGGGGAATCTACGCGAGACAGGTGGTGCAGGCAGCAGTGACAGGATTCCTCTCCCGTGACGTGGATGTCAGCCCTCAGGCGGGACACGAGGTGCACGGAGAGAGTCGGCTGGCAGACAGACAGAGCTTCGTGCTCACTGGCAAACCGTGGCAGTGGGCCACTGACATGGAACTAAAGACCAGAAATAAATAGGACAGGTTGACCATCTAAAGAATGGCATTTCCTAAATTTACAACGTTGCAAATCTGTACAATAAATTAGCTGATGTTATGTTTATTGATTATGTTAATTTGTTCATTTTTTGTTGCTTAAACTGAAACTTTTTGGACTACTCCTTATGATTAAGAATAATGTTTTTCCCAGAGTATTTGAAACTTTTTGCCCTGCACAAAAAAGTTGTCTAAACATGGAAGAAAATCAGGGTGTTCTAGAATTGGTCAGGGAATTGTTAAACAGTTTGTGAAATCAATCCGTGTTGATTGTGAAAATACTGGTCGTACTGAAGTGGATAAAACTGTTTTTAACACAGAAAAGATGTAGATATAGTTGCATCTTATGTTGTACCAGAAGGGGGCCCGCTGTACAATAAACGGATTTAAAATGATGGTAGTTTAATCTTAGAAGAAAGTATTCTACAATCAGTGCAGGCGGAGGATGTAGTATATGGTAAGTGTTGGGAGATTTAAATGCAAGAAACAGGATGTGAACAACCAGTTGCTGAGGACATGGATGATTTTGTTTCTGAGATGGGAAAGTAGCAAGGGAAAGACTGGTGCTAACCTGCGTTGTTCCAAGATGTTACTATAAATAAGTTTTTTGGGAATCCCCTAATGGGACTTTGCTTTATACTTTTGATCTTAATATTCAGAATGGATTTTGCATGGAGATCGGGAAGGAGATTTTACTTTTGTGTCACACCATATGTAGTTGTGATTGATTATTTTCTTATTTCAGATTGTTTGTTCCGATAAATGCAACTAAGTGGAGTTGTGACAGGTTATTTTCCGGCATTTGCCGCTCGAAAAAAATCTGAAATGGAAAACACTCTGGGCAATAAGAAATTATTCCACTCAGAAAGGAGAAGAACGAATTGTGAGTCGGAAGAGAATGTGGAAATGCTATAAAAATGAACTTGATGTGATTGCTTTAAGTGAATGTTTAAAAAAATGCCTCGGACATGCTGTCTTTGATGTAAATGCCTGTGTTGATAATGTTTCTCAACGTGCCATGAATGGAGCTGCTACCTGAATGATTAGAATGGTTGGAAATCGAAGGAAAGAATGCAATGAATGTTTGACAATGAGTGTGAAAAAAGAAACGAACATCAAAGGTCATCTAAACAGTTTCCAAAGGTTGTAAAAGGGAAGATAATAACAAGGTATTACAAAAGACCGTTATTAAATGAAAGCAGGGAATATGGGCAGATGAAGAGAAAAAAGAACATGAATTTAAGAATTGAAATTACAAAAACTAAAAAATTTCGGTTAAAGATTCCAGTCAGTTTGTCAATCATTATATCAGTGAGAGTAGAAGGAAGGGCATTTATTTCTAATAATATAAGCACTCAAACATGGTATGATCATTTTTTTTTCAGCAGTATTTTAGAGATACATTGACATTAATAATGAAAAATGACACCGCTTGTTGAAGATGCGAGGTAATTGAAGAGCCTTATTTATGATGCTATTAGAAGAAATGAAGTGATGATAGTATAAAGCATCTAAAGTCAGGGAAAAGTGCGGGCCCAGATAGAATTAAGTGAAAGTGCAGAAACATGCAAATTACGTATGTCATAGTTTTCCTTGTAAAGTTATTTATACTAGACTGATTAATGATGGAACTTCCCAGCTGCCTGGGCCAAATCTAGTATTTGTTCCTATTCATAAAAAGGGAGATCCAAATAACCCAATCACTACTTACCGTGGAGCGTTTGCTCAGACAATGTCCGTATGTAAATCTACACTCATATTTTAAACAGAAACTCACAAAGTGGGCAGAAAGGAGGACAAAAAAAATCATCGAAGAACAAGCTGGATTCCGTCTCACTATAGTACTATAGACCCACATTTTTACGCTTGTTTTGCAATAGTTTCAAAACACACTTATTGAAAAACAAAAAAGTGTACCTTGCTATTCGTCGACTTTAGAAAGGCCTATCGACCTCCGTTAAATCGTAACATGTTATGGATTCTTTACGTAAAAGTGAGTGGATGGCAAGATTGAACATGGCAGCGTTCGAGGTATTTACGATTGTGTTTCAGCATGAGTGCGTGATAAGTGTAATTTATTCAAGATGTTTTTGGATGTCCACGAAGAGTGGAAGCAATGATGACTTATTAATCCCTGATGTTTTTCATTCTTTATTAATGAATTAGCAATTGAAATAACAAAGAAGGAATGCATGGGCAATATCAAATATCCCGAGGAGCGGGTTGAAATTTTGACTGTTATTCGCAGATGATGGATATTAGTTCAAATACTGTGGTGGTCTTCAAAGATATCAGCTGAATAGATTGAAAGAAGAGGACAGAATCGTCTGTCTCTACTGTTAATCTTGAGAAAATACAAATGTAATGGTATTCAGAAATGGTGGACCACATAGCACGCCATGAAAAGTGGTTTATGCACATAGAGGTCAAAATAACTAACTCATATAAATATTTAGGTATTCTGTTTACAACCCAGGTTGAGTATGAAACGCGCGTAGATGAAATTGTAGAAAAGGAAAAAAGGGAGTATAGAAAATCTAAAAGCTTTAGGAAACTAAATCGATTGATTTTCTTGTATTTTTTTGAACTTTTGATGCAAACAACGAAACCACATCTTACGTATGGCTCTGAATATTGGGTTCTCGTGACAGCAGTGATCTAGAGAAAGTACACTACATCTGCAGTCACGCGCTCTATAAGTGGTTCCACTTGCATACGTCAAATACAGTAATGTATGTGAAACTGCCAGATACCCTTTATATATCAGACGTATGTTAAATGTATAAATATTGGCTTAAAGTTATTTGGAGGTTACCTGACTCAGACTCTGTAAACCGCATAACAAATGCTAAAAAATGAACTTGATCTCGGGGGAAAGAAAATTGGGTATTTTTTTTTTATTCAAGAAGATTCAACTACGAGAATGGATTTGAATCGTGTGGATCTGCCAGGGAGTTTGGATAGAAAAACGATTTTTATTTTGGAATTTAATGGATAGTATGATTGCTTCTTATAAACAGTACTGGCATTCCAAAATGGGAAAAACACAGGAACGGACAGTGGTTTATTTAGTTTTAAAAAGTAAATTTGAAACAAAAAAATACGTATCGGATTACGTTCAGGTGGCCAGAATTTGCCTGCCAGGCCTTAGATCCAGAACTCATGGTTTTTAATGCCCATAAAAAATGGTTTCTTACATGAGCCATCAACACAGTCGCCTTGTCCATTGTGTGGTTTCCTTAAGAAGATGAGAAGCTATTCCCTATTCCATTTTACAGGAATACAGCAATATCCGCGAAAAATGCATAATATTTGAAAAACAAATGTGCTAAAAAAAGAGGCCAAAACAGTTTGGTGTGTCTAAAACTGAACTAATGACGATGATTCTGTGAATCACTTGCAAAGTATATTGCAGAAGCTTTGAACATCATAAACAAACAAACTAACTCGAACTAATGTAATTAGTAAAGAACGTGCGAATCTGATGAAGATCACGTTGTATTCAGGTACTTCCTAGGAATGGCGTTGTAATGATGGTCCTCAAATGCATGTCTATTTTGCTTGAAGCCCAAGCATTCAATTTCGAATGCATATCTATTTTTGGACATGTTACCTTCCGTATATTTGTTTTGTTCTTTGTTTGAACACCCAAGTCACAAAGGCTATATAGCCAATGACATTAATAGTGTTTCAGTTTCGTGTTCAGTGTTCAGTTGGGGGGTCTCCTCTCTCTGTTTTTTCATCTGCGTCTGATTAAAACTGGCATACGCTCTCTCTCTCTCTCTCTCTCTTCTTCTCTCTCTCTCTCGTGTCCACTATCTCTCTACTCCCTCTCTCTCTTCTCAATCTCCCTCCTCTTCTCTCTCTCGGGTTTTCATTCTGCGTCGATTAAAACTTGCATACTCTCTCGCTCTCTCTCCTCTCCCCTCACTCTCTGTTTTCATCTGCGTCTGATTAAACTTGCATACTCTCTCTCACTCTCTCTCTCTCATCCCCTTCTCATCGCTCTCTCCTACTCACTCACTCTCTCTCTCTCTCACTCTGGTTTCATCTGCGTCTGATTAAAACTGGCATACTCTCTCTCGTCTCTCTCTCACTCTCTCTCCTCTTTCTCTTCTCTCTCTCTCTCTCTTCCTCTCTCTCTTATCTCTCTCTTGGTTTTCATTCTGCGTCTGATTAAAACTTGGCATACTCTCCTCTCTCTCTCTCCTCTCTTCTCTCCTCTCTGTCTCTCTCTCTCTCTCGTCCCCTCTCTCTCTCTCGTCTCTTCTCTCTCCTCTCGTCTGTGTGTGTGTTATCAACTTTACGTGCATTTGGAGCAGGAAACGTGCTGACACTAAGAAAATAAGCCTTCACATGAGGCGAAGCCATTTACCGCTCGGTCATAAAAGGATTCACACGAAACCCTTCAGCTGCATTCAAGTGAAGCAGGCGATGTGTCACTTGCATCCCACTTCGGCCAACTGTCTCCGCTGTCCTGGGTAGTTTCAAGGTGTCCGAAACACCCAGACGTTTTCCGCCGCTCCACACAATCGGCTGTTCCCCCCTTTTTTTGTTAGTTCATATTTTTTTAACCCTTGTTTTAATCGAGTCATAATCAGAGTTTACAAGTTGCGCTAGGCTAGAAGAGGACAGTGCGCAGATTTCAACACAACAGTGGCATTTTTTTTTGTCAGTAACATACATAATCGGTATACACTGTTAACTGGCAAAAAGAAAGGGAAAAAATGGCAACGACAACAACAACAACAATAATATAATAAATAAAAAAAATAATAAAATAAAAAATAATAATAATAATGAAAAATAACAATAATACCAATGATAATGCTGCTGCAGCTGCTGCTGCTGCTGCTGCTGCTGCTGCTGCTGATGATGATGATGATGATGATGGTACTACTACTACTACTACTACTACTACTACTAGTAGTAGCAGTAGTAGTAGTAGGAGGAGGAGGAGGAGGAGGAGTAACACTAATAACAACAATAATTATAGTAAAAACAGTGACAATGATAATGAGAAGAAGAAGAAGAAGAAGAAGAAGAAGAAGAACAACAACAACAACAACAACAACAAGAACAACAAGAACAACAACAAGAACAAGAAGAAGAACAAGAAGAAGAACAAGAAGAAGAAGAAGAAGAATCGCAAATGTCAAAGAACCA
>JAFLJL010014451.1:63625-75660 GCA_018398815.1 Conus ventricosus | reverse complement strand
GCTTGCCGCAGCGTCTGACACTCGACCACTGCCGGTTTCCCTTGCCTTGACCAATCACTGAGAGGACTCGTATTTGCAATATGACAATTCCAAACCAAGAAACTCTAGCCAGACTTCTGCTCAAATAGTTTGTCTCTAATTCATGCATCTTACCAACATCACCTTTTTCTGACATAGTCGTGCTTCAAGAGACGAACCTAGTGAACTCCAGTGCTTGCTGCAGGGACCATGAACCAATCTGGCCTTTGACTCAATCTGGACTGTGAATTGGTCGTTTTCACACCCATTCTAAAACTTACAGAGCTGCTCATTTGTCCTTGTCCTCTGAATCATCATTTCATTCCTTCTGAGTTCCTAGCTTGTAGACCCTCACAAAATCCTAGGACTCCTACTGTCTAGCCCTTCATACAGTGGACACATCCTGTATGACTCTTCTGGAAACTCAGGCAACAAAATCTCCCCTTCTTTGCTGGGTCTCTTCACCTCATCATGATTGCTGCTGCGCCTATGTGCTGAGTCTCACGCTGAATATATTTGCGGGAGCAAAATTCGCATGGAAAAGTTTTGGTTTCCCATTCACATCAATTCGGTAATCTCGATCTACCTTTTCAGTGATGGTGAATGGTCCTTTCCAATGCATCAGCAGCTTGTTGTGATCCGTGGGAAGCAGTAACAGGACTTGATCTCCCACCTTGAGGGATTGCTTCCTCACCTTCCTGTCATATTGCTTCTTCTGAACGACCCTAGCCTCCTGCAAACTTTCCCTTGCAACCTTACATGTCTCATACCTGTGCCCACCTTTGGAACAGGGCGAGATTGGGCCAATCAGATCAACAGCCACTCTCCTGAATGGTGTGTCAATTAAAGGGGGCTGTTTAAGAGGCGCCTTCCTCTTCACCCCTCTTGTGGCTGACCTTTGACACACGTCACATGACATGCAGAAACCGCTTTATGTCTGCCATTGCCCTGGCCAATGAAAATCATCAAAGATTCGGTCAGCTGTTTTGCTGGTGCCGAGATGACCCGCCATGAGCGACTCGTGACCCACTGACATGACAGTGTCACGATAACATGCTGGTACCTCTAACTGAGTTGTCACCTTACCTGTCTTCCCCTTGGTGAACACTCGGTACAACAACCCGCCTTTCACCAGAAATTCTGTCTCACCTCTCTAACCACCTGTTTCTCTCCACCTCTTGCCAACTCCCAAGACTTCACGAGCGAAGGGTCTTGTTCCTGCGCTGCCCTAAACTCATCAGGCGACACATCTATGCCTGACTTCCTTGGCTGGAACGACTAACGGTTTATCAACCTTTTCCTCCTTCTTGCTCCGTGTTTGAACTGCTGCCCCTGTAGCAGTCAACAACTCAGGATCCCCTGGATCCCTTGCACCTGGAATATTTCCAATGATCAAATCATAAAGGGGTTTCTCCATCACCAGCGCAGACAACTCGCCTGAGAAGTAAGGGGTACGTACTTCTATCTAGCAAACTGGGAACTCCCTCACAGTGCCATCGATTAGAGTACAGAGTCTGGATTTGCCCTGTCAATTCCCCTTCCGCACCAGCGTTGTTCTTACTACACCACATGAACAACTGTGTCCGAACATTTCATCTCTGCTGTGCAATCACCCTTCATCCACTGGTAATGAACCTCTCCAGCGAAGGGCCCTCCATCCTGACACTGACTGCTGTCCGTATAGCCATAGGCCGCACTCCACCCTCTTCAGATTGGAAATCCTTTTGGTTTCCACTGAAGGTCTTTTTCCCCTGGCGACCCTTATCAACCTCTTGCAAAGGCTGTGCCTTCTGGATCCTCATGCGACAATCCCTCGCCACATGTCCCTTCTTGGTGACAAATGAAACCACCTATTGTCCCTTTGTCTCTTTCTGCCCCACCACTGGGTTTGCAGACTTTTGCAGGAAACTCCCCTAGTCTCCTTGCACTCTTCACACCTGTGACTCGGCACCTTGTTTTCCTGCACCTTAGTGCCACGTGCTCCATACACTCTGCTAACTTCAGCAATCCTGCTGTCTCTGGCTGTCTCTCTTTCAGATGTATAGTTAAACTCGGAATGCAACTGACTAATCTGTTCTTTCATAACAACTCTTTCAATCAGCGAAAAACTCCCTTCTCGTACCACTCAACTGAAACCACTTCTCAAAATAGTGATTTAATCGTGCACCAAACTGAGTGTACGTTTCACCTGCTTGTATCTAGCTGATCGAAATTTCTTTCTAAACCATCCTCTGTGAGGTCAAATCCTCATCAAAGGAAATCCTTCTCAGCCACCAAAATCATATGTTGGTTCTGGTAACGCAGTGAAAATCTGTAATGCCTTACCCGTCAATAGCGCTTGACAAAATGACTGCCCACTCTTCTGAAGGCCAACCTGAACTAGTAGCAACGTTTTCAATACGGACTGATGTACGCATCAATCGATCTGTTCCTGCAGAGAATTTTGGCAACTTTGGTCGGGGGCATAACTGTGCACAGGGTCACTGGAATGAACTACCCCCCCCATCCATTTCGGTGTCTCCTTCTGTATTATCACTCTCTCTAACTCTAATTGAATCCTTATCTTTCTGTTTCCTGCGTTTCCTTAGTCTTTCTGTTTCCTGCGTTTCTGATTATTGTTAGCCTGATTCTTAACTCTTTCTGTTTCCTGAGTTAATCTTTCTGTTACCTGGCGTTGCGCTAGCTTTAATCCTTTTCCTGCTTGCTATTTCTCTGCGACACAGGTCTTTCGCTCACTCATCTCTTTCCATCTTTTGTTGGTTTAACGAATGCTCGCAACTCTTCTCCGTGTTGCCTAATTCAGAGCCGGATGCTCAAAGTTGTTCCAATAGGTGTGTTCTTTTCGTCCGCAGTATATCTCTTTTTTTTCATTCGAACAAGATTTTATTACTACGACAGCCAAACTGGTGGTTACCGACACGCGTGACGTGATAGCACAATTTGAATGATAATATTCGCTTGGGAATCGTAATTAGTTTTTATAAGACGCCTAGCGCCCCTGACCCAACTATGAGAGCGAATTAGAGGCAATCTGTGCGGAAATAAGTACTCTGGGGCAGAAATGCCAAGCCTAGTGTTAAACTATCTTGGAAGCATTGCCAAGCCTAGGTATTTAATATCTTGGAATAACATACTTTAAGACACTACCTTGCCTTAGTTTACAATTCTTGAATCCCACCAGCTTCCTCTCTGTGAAGTTGAACAATTATAATAAGGGCCAGAATATGCCTGGCTGGCCGCCAATAAAATTGCCAACCTCGGGGTAGGTCAGCGGAGAAGGACTAGCGCACAGCCATACACACTCTCAGATGCGTCAATCTCATACGTATATCATGCATCGTCACATCAAACCACTAGTAAAGTCTATAACTTTACGACGCATAATCATAGAAAAAAACATCATTACGCATGGAGTCAAAAACAAAATAAATATTCTCTCTTTCCCGTTCCCCCCCCCCCCCCCCCCCCCCCCCCCCCCCCCCCCCCATTGAACTTCACTAAACCATTTTTAATTCATCTAACTAACCGGGTATAAACGACTTTTACTTTGACCTGGGCCAGGATGATCTTAAACTATTATGAATCACTGTCTTACCTTTTCTTCTTTTTTTGTTCTTTTCTTTTCACAGTCCTTTCACAAAACACCAGTCCACGACACAACGCTGGCACTGGTCAGGTTGGCGTGCACTGGGTCAGGTTGGACGCTGGCATGGTCAGGTTGACCGCTGGCGTTGGTAGGTGGGACGGCTGATGAAAGTGGCGCTGCCAGGTATGAGGTCGAACCCGGTTCAGATTGAACAGTGACTACAGACATCGATTGTTCTCCTTTCTTTCTTCCTGCATTAACGCTTTGCACTCTCTCTCTCTCTTTAGTCTGCTCTATCAAATGGACATGGTAGCTTTTCTTTTCTTTTCTTTTTCTTTTTTTTTCTCTTCACAGTTAGCAACTCCTTCTCTCTCCCCATCTCTCCTTAGTCCTTCTCTGCAGACTCTATCTGGGCTAATGCTTAAACTCGGTTCTCTTCACTCCTCCTTCTCATCTCTTGCTTTCTCTCGTGCAGAGCCTACACCCAGAACCTCTTCTCTCTCTCTCTCGGTTCTTCTCTCTTTTTCCTCACTTTCTTATTTCCCAATCCGAGGTGTCAAAAGGGTGTGTACCATTGGTCAGAATTTTTCCGCCTTGTGCCGAGGTTACTCCCCTAAATTCCATTGGACATGCGACTTCGGCAAGTCAATCTACCGGCCTTTGCTCTCTGTGGTGGTCAATGGGCATTTATTTAATTAGCTTGATTTCACCCCCACCACACAATACCTTTTCCCCCTTCCTTCTTTAGCAGCGACGTCGACTTAAACTGTGGGCGCTGGTCTTGCAAATTAGCTTGGATCCGTCTGACCCAGACGTAGCGATCCGGCTGGCCAGACCTATTGCGACGCCGGTTCTACCTCAGACTGTCTGCGGAATGGTGCTGTATCCAGGTAGGACTAAATATAGCCTCCCGCAGTGCCTAATTGGTGACGCGACCCATGAGTCGCTGCGTGGAAACCAGGGTTTTGAGTTTGGACTTATGTCCAAATTGAAACTGGCTGGCGACTGACCACGAATTCGGTTTTTCTTTTTTGTCCGTGACAATTTCCCCCTTGCAAAAGACTATGCTCAGCATTGTCTCAAAACAACGGTACAAAAAACAACAACCGAATTTGCTGACACACAGCTACACGTGCAAAGTTTTTGCAAAATATTTACAACAACGGTTTACAAATTATAAGATTATCATTAGTGAATATCACCCCAATGGTTATCATTGACGTGCGCTTTTGCCTTATTTCAACTCATTTTATGATAACCTCTGTGCGCACCTATGCAATTCCCCTACCTGCGGATTTGCCACATCTTCTCTTCACAACTACTATGAAAAGCACAATCTAATATGATCACGATCCATGACACCTCACTGAGGAATCTCCATCCTCACTTATCGCAAACAGTGCATTACTACACAAGCGACTGTATGCTCCAAACATAACTACATTTACATGAACAAGTCTCACAAAGAAAATATGAACCATAGCCAAATGGGAATGAACCCATATCCACTCAATCTCACTGTAATCAACACATATTATTTACAAAGTAGCTATGCACCCGGATATGACTGACTTCCTCTGAGTTGCAGCTTGCTAGACTACACGGCTTAAATAGTCAGCTCCTACATTCTGTCGACCTGGAATGTACTGAACTCGATACCTGTAGGGCTGCAGTGCCATTGCCCAGCGCAGCACCCTGCTGTTTTTCAGCTGCGCCTTTGTGCTGAGTCTCACGCTGAATATATTTGCGGAGAAAATTCGCATGGAAAAGTTTTGGTTTCCCATTCACATCAATTCGGTAATCCCGATCTACCTTTTCATGATGGTGAATGGTCCTTTCCAATGCATCAGCAGCTTGTTGTGATCCGTGGAAGCAGTAACAGGACTTGATCTCCCACCTTGAGGGATTGCTTCCTCACCTTCCTGTCATATTGCTTCTTCTGACGACCCTAGCCTCCTGCAAACTTTCCCTTGCAACCTTACATGTCTCATACCTGTGCCCACCTTTGGAACAGGGCGAGATTGGGCCAATCAGATCAACAGCCACTCTCCTGAATGGTGTGTCAATTAAAGGGGGTGTTTAAGAGGCGCCTTCCTCTTCACCCCTCTTGTGGCTGACCTTTGACACACATCACATGACATGCAGAACGCTTTATGTCTGCCATTGCCCCTGGCCATGAAAATCATCAAAGATTCGGTCAGCTGTTTTGCCGGTGACCCGAGAGGACCTGACCACGCATGACATGTCACGAACAGCTGGCCTAAGACACCACCTTCTGGTAACACTGAACAACCCGCCTTCACGATACATTCTGTCTCACCTCCTCTAACCACTGGTTCTGCTCACCTCTTGCCAACTCCCAACTTCCGAGCGAAGGTCTTGGTTCCTGCCTGCCTACTCATCAAGAACATTCTATGCTCACTTCCTGCTGGAACGACAACGGTTTTCCACCTTTTCCACTCCTCTTGTCCGATGTTGAACTGCTGTCCTGTAGCAGCTAAACAACTCAGGATCCCTGGATCCTTGCCCTGGAAATATTTACCAATTGATCCAAATCTAAAGGGGTTTCTCAACTCAGCGCACATCGTGCCTGAGAAGTAAGGGTCGTACTTCTATCTTGCAACCTGGAAACTCCCACAGTGCCATCGATTAGAGTACAGGTCTGGATTTGCCCTGTCAAATCCCCTTCCTCGACCAGCGTTGTTCTTACTACACCACATGAACAACCAGTGTCCCGTAACACTTTCACCCTCTGCTGGCCAATCCACCCTTCTTCCACTGGTAATGAACCACTCAGCCTAGTGCCCTCCATCCCTGACACTGACTGCTGTCCAGTGCTAGCCATAGGCCGCACTCCACCCTCTTCAGATTGGATCCCTTTTGGTTCCACTGCAGGTCGTTTCCCCTGGCGACCCTTATCAACCTCTTGCAAGGCTGCTGCCTTCTGGAACCTCATGCGACAATCCCTCGCCACATGTCCCTTCTTGTGACAAATGAAACACCTATTGTCCCTTTGTCCTCCTTTCTGCCCCACCACTGGGTTTGCAGACTTTGCAGAAAACTCCCCTAGTCTCCTTGCACTCTTCTCACCTGTGCCTGGCACCTGTTTCTCCTGCACCTTAGTGCCCAAACGTGCCTCTATACACCTCTGCTAACTTCAGCAACTCCCCTGCTGTCTCTGGCTGTCTCTCTTTCAAATGTATAGTTAACTCTGGACTGCAACCTGACAAAATCTGTTCTTTCATAACCAGCTCTTTCAATTCAGCGAACTCCTTTCTCGTACCACTCAACTCTAACCACTTCTCAAAATAGTGATCTAAACGTGCACCAAACTGAGTGTACGTTTCACCTGCTTGTAATCTAGCTGATCGAAATTTCTTTCTAACCCTCCTCTGTGAGGTCAAATCCCTTCATCAAAGACTCCTTCACAGCACCAAAATCAGATTGTTGGTCTGCTGGTAACGCAGTGAAAATCTGTAATGCCTTACCCGTCAATAGCGCTGACAAAATGACTGCCCACTCTTCTGAAGGCCAACCCTGACTAGTAGCAAACGTTTCAAAACGACTGATGTACGCATCAATCGAATCTGATCCTTCAGAGAATTTTGGCAACTTGGTCGGGGGCTAACTGCGCACAGGGTCACTGGAAACTGAACTACCATCATCGGTGGTCTCCCTCTGTATTCTCACTCTCTCTAACTCTAATTGAATCCTTAATCTTTCTGTTTCCTGCGTTTCCTGATTATTGCTTAGCCTGAATCCTTAATCTTTCTGTTTCCTGCGTTTCGTTACGATCTTTCTTTTCCTTTCCTGCTCTCGCTATTTCTACTGCGACACGGCGTCTTTCCGCTCGCTCATCTCTTTCCATCTTTTGTTGGGTTTCAACGAATGCTCGCAATCTTCTCCCGAGTAGCCTAAATCACGAGCGACGCTCACAAGTTGTTCAATAGGGGTGTTCTTTTCGTCCGCCATTATATCTCTTTTTTTTTTTTTGAACAAGATTTTACTACTACGACAGCCAAACTGGTGGTTACCGACACGAGTGACGTAATAGCACAATCCTATGAATGATAATATTAGCTTGGGACAACGTAATTAGTTTTTATAAGACGCCTAGCGCCTGACCCAACTATGAGAGCGAATTATAGGCAATCTGTGCGAAATAAGTACTCTGGGGCTGAAATGCCAAGCCTAGTGTTAACTATCTTGGAAGCAATGCCAAGCCTAGTATTTAACTATCTTGGAAACATACAGTAAGACACTACCTTGTCTTAGGATTACAATACTTGAATCCCACCCAGCTTCCTCTCTGAGAAGTTGAACAATTATAATAAATGGGCCAGAATATCCTGGCAGGCTCGCCAATAAATTGTCAACCTCGGGGTATGTCAGTGGAGGAAGGACTAGCGCACAGCCCAAACACACTCACAGCTTGCTTACAATCTCATTCATATATCATGCATTCGTCACATCAAACCACTAGTAAAGTCTATAACTTTACTACACATAATCATGGAAAAAACATCAATGCGCATGGAGTCAAACAAATAAAACATTCTCTCTTTTCTTGAACTTCACAAAACCATTTATCTAAATCATCATAACTAACCCGGGTATAAATAGATTTCTACTTTACCTGGCCAGGTGATCTTAAACTATTCACGAATCACTGTCTTTTCTTTTCTTTTTTTTTCTTTGTTTCTTTTCACTGTCACTTTCACAAGCACAACACAACTGCTGGCACTGGTCAGGTTGGACTGCTGGCACTGGTCAGGTTGGCTGCTGGCACTGGTCAGGTTAGACCGCTGGCGTTGGTCAGGTTGGACTGCTGATGAAAGTGGCGCTGCCAGGTATGAGGTCGAACCTCACGGTTCAGATAACAGTGACTACCAGAAACATCGATCTGTGTCTCCTTTTCTTTCTTCATGATTATAACGCATTTGCCTCTCTCTCTCGTCTTCTAGTCTGCTCTACTCAAATGGACATGGTTCTTTCTTTTCTTTTCCTTTGTTTTTTCTTCTCTGTCATCATTTAGCAACTCTCATCTCTCAACATCCTCACCTTAGTCTCTTCCCCTGCAGACTCTATCAGTGCAATGCTCAGGCTCGTTCTGTTCACTCCTCTCATCTCTCTGCTCTTCTCTCGTCAAGCCTACTTCCAGAACCTCTCCCCTCTCTCATGGTTCTTCTTTCTCTTCCTGGTTCTGTTCCCCCCCCTTCTCTCACTCCCCTCACCTTTCTTATCCCTTCCGGTCTGTCAAGGTGATACCATTGGTCAGAATTTTTCCGCCTTGTAAAAGGGTACCTCCCCTTCTAATTCCATTGGACGTTCAAATCGTCACAGTCATCATCTACTGGCCTATGCTCTCGTGTGGTCAATGGGTCATTTTAATTAATAGCTTGATTTTACCCCCACCACACAATACATTCCCCCGTCCTACTTCAACCGGCGACGTCTGACTTAACTGTCGGCGCTGGTCGCTGCAAATTGGCTGTCTAAGTCTGACCCATGCGCCGAGACCCCTCTGGCCAGACTTTTGAGACGTCGGTCCAGCTACTTAGTCTGTCGCTGGACCAGTGCCTGTACTCCGTGAGGACTACAAATCGCCTCTCGCTGGGGCCTAATTGGCTGACGCACACATCAATCCGTCTGCATGGAACCAGAATGTTTGCGTTTGGACTTACGTCCATTTGAACTGGCTGGCGACTGACCACGAAGTTCGTTTTTCTATTTTTTTGTCCGTGACATTTCTTATTGACTAACTTTTTTTTTCTTTTTAATCTTACTGCACTGTCACTTGCGTCCTTTCTATGCTTGTGATCCATTCACCTGTCTTTGGTCTGAAAGTCATTGAATATTTTTCTCCTTGTACAAGTTGTACAATTCACAGCATGATGTAGGTTTGTGTTACAATCTGGGGACTTTTGATTAGTAACACTGTTTACACTGTTCAGAACGATGCTAGCTGTCTGTGCAGCTTTTTTTGACAGTCGTTTTTAAGGGTTTTATTAGCCTAAGGATATTGTAATTTTCATTGCTAAAGTCATACTTAAAAGAAGATCTGCAGCGATAAATAAAGGAGAATGCCAGGAGCCCTCCAGGCAGCCTGGTGTTGTTAGCCTTAGGATATCAACAGAGTAGTTACCATGTTTTGAATGTAATGTAGGTGTTTATGCATGTTTTTTTGAGGGACTGGATTTCTCTGCCTTGAGCAGTGACAGCGTGGGAAAGGTCCTGAGTTGGAGGTCAAGCTATGATGATGGTGATAATGGTAACTAGTGAAAACAGTCATGAAAAGTGATGATGATAAGGAGAATGATTAAAACCTAAAGATGTTGCTGCAGAGATTTGTATAGACCTTTCATTTTCAGGTGCAATGTATGAGGTGCTCCCCAGTCCCATGCATGTCCACTTCCCACTTCGTGGAACTGCTGGTCTTCACCTTCAACATCTTGAAACTGTACATGTCAGTGCATTGTAGTGTGGAGTGTGGAGGATGATGGTTGATAGTGTGTAGTGTGCAAGACAATGGATTGTAGTGTGCACTGTCCACGTTTGAACGATAAGTGTACTGTGCAAGTCTATGGATTGTATGTGTACTGTGGGAGTCTGGATAGCAGTGTGTAATGCGGAAGTCAGTGGATTGTGTTCTGTGTCAGTGTGTGGATTGCATGTATGCTGTGAAAGTCTATGGATTGATTGTGTACTGTGAATTGTAGTATGTACTGTGGAAGTCCATGGATTGATTGTGTACTGTGAATTGTAGTGTGTACTGTGGAAGTCTATGGATTGATTGTGTAGTGTGAATTGTAGTGTGTACTGTGGAAGTCTATGGATTGATTGTGTACTGTGAATTGAAGTGTGTACTGTGGGAAGTCCATGGATTGATTGTGTACTGTGAATTGTAGTGTGTACTGTGGAAGTCTATGGATTGATTGTGTACTGTGAATTGTAGTGTGTACTGTGGAAGTCTATGGATTGATTGTGTAGTGTGAATTGTAGTGTGTACTGTGGAAGTCTATGGATTGATTGTGTAGTGTGAATTGAAGTGTGTACTGTGGGAAGTCCATGGATTGATTGTGTACTGTGAATTGTAGTGTGTACTGTGGAAGTCTATGGATTGATTGTGTACTGTGAATTGAAGTGTGTACTGTGGAAGTCCATGGATTGATTGTGTACTGTGAATTGTAGTGTGTACTGTGGAAGTCTATGGATTGATTGTGTACTGTGAATTGTAGTGTGTACTGTGGAAGTCTATGGATTGATTGTGTACTGTGAATTGTAAGGTGTACTGTGGAAGTCCATGGATTGATTGTGTACTGTGAATTGTAGTGTGTACTGTGGAAGTCTATGGATTGATTGTGTACTGTGAATTGTAGTGTGTACTGTGGAAGTCTATGGATTGATTGTGTACTGTGAATTGTAGTGTGGTACTGTGGATGTCTATGGATTTGATTGTGTACTGTGAATTGAAGTTTTGTACTGTGGAAGTCCATGGATTGATTGTGTACTGTGAATTGTAGTGTGTACTGTGGAAGTCTATGGATTGATTGTGTACTGTGAATTGTAGTGTGTACTGGGGAAGTCTATGGATTGATTGTGTACTGTGAATTGTAGTGTGTACTGTGAAAGTCTATGGATTGATTGTGGACTGTGCCAGTCAGTTGATTTTATGTGTACTGTGGAAATCTGTTGTTGAAATATATGTACTGTGCAAGTCTGTTGATTGTATGTGAACTGTAGAAGTTTGTGGATAGCAGTGTGCACTGTGGAAGTTCACAGATTGTGTACTATGCGAAACTGGATTGTAGTGTGTACTGTGCAAGTCTTGATCATGTACTGTGCCAATCAATGGATATTATGTGTACTGTGAAGTCTGTGGATTGCACAGTTTAGGACTGTGGATTAAATGTGTACTGTGAAAATCTGTCTTGTATACATGTGTACTTTACAAGTCTGTGGATTGTATGTGTACTGTGCCACTGTGTGGATTGTATGTGTACTTTGCAAGTATGTGAACTGTATATGTGGGTGTACACGTTTGTGATTTGTGTTGTGTACTGACTGGAAGTCTGTGGATTGTATGTATACTATGCAAGTCAGTGGATTGTATGTGTAATGTGCAAGTCTGCTGATTGTATATATATGTACTGTGCACATCTGTGGATTACAATTGTGTCCTGACGGGAAGTCTGTGGATTGCGTGTGTACTGTGAATGTTCTGTATTATAGTTTGTACAGGGGGAAAGGTTGTGGATTATGTTGAACTATTGCACTCTGTGGATTGTATTGCGTCTAATTGGGAAATCAGTGGATTGTATGTGTAATTCGCAAGTCTGCTGATTGTATATATAATATATATATATATATTATATATATATATTATATATATATATATATATATATATATATATTATATATATACATAGTG